>BQNB010067471.1:22187-34190 GCA_026074375.1 Tanacetum coccineum | reverse complement strand
AAATAACCTTACTTGATTAAAACATGGATTCAAGGTAGTACAATATGGTTTTGAGGCCCTAAAAACGACCTATAAAGCTGCTAGAATGACTAGGGTTCGTCTCCTTAGGTTTATACAAAGTTACATACTTAAAACCCTAAAAATGGTTTTATATTTATAGAGATATCGACGCGATAACGTTGCTTAGAAATCCTGACGCCGTCGCCACGTAGATGATTCTAGATCCTCTTTAAGTCAGCCGGGTCCTGACGCCGTCGGGAAATTCCTGATGCCGTCACTATATAGATTACGACGGCGTCGCTTTATGTCTGCGACACCGTCTCCAGCCACTGTATGCATAAATCTTCAAGAGATTTGGTGTAGGCCCTTAATCTTGTCCGTTTCTTCTCTAAATGCGTCCAAGTCACGTGTATTTCCTCTAAAACCCATCTAAGTGCTAAAAACCTAAAAACAAACGATTAAGCACATAATCTGGGCATATTTGCATGATTTATAGGGTTAAATGACCCCGAAATGGTGTATAAAATGACACCTTATCAAATACCTCTACACACAAGCAAATGGGTTTTTCTACATAGACAATAGCAATATTAGGGTCATTTAACCTACTCTTTAAAAGCATTTTACAATATAACCTTCTAGACCTCGTAATTAAAAGCACGAAAAGTATATACTAGCACCTCACATAAGTGTTTGGGATTCTCTCTTTCTTTCGTTTGTAAAATAAATTATAACATAATGGGGAAACAGAAAATCAACACTCATTACCTGTCATAGCATATAAATTACCATAGGCTTGGTAAAGGATCAAACCTCCACCGCTAGGCGCAAGCATTATTCATTAGGGTTAATACACAAACAGGGTATTAAAGTTTTCAAAAAAATTGACCTAAGTAACTAGAGTTTCATTTTGTTCATCTGAGTTACTCATGTTCAAGTGACTGGTTGATTACGTTACTCCTAATTTTACAACTTGAGATACCCGGTAAAATCCTATGTGGCGATAACTAATTTATTATTCTTTTTTTATAGTTGATCTTAACATATTTTATTGACTCTGTGCTCCCAAATCATTTCTTCTTCTCTCTCTCTTTAAAAAGGAAATGATTTGCACACTCAACTTTTTGATTGGGACACTTTTGTTTATGCATTATATTGTTGTACTGTAAATAAACTGTGTTGTAACTGTTTGTACATATAAGTGTGCCAATCAATTCTTGATGTGTGCAAATCATCTCCCATCTCTCTAAATCACACACACATAACTAATTTTTCATCTCTCTCTAAATCATTCCAGATCATAAAATGCTAGAACTAGAAGATATAAAGATAAATGAAGACTTGATGCTAGGGTATGAAGATTTGAAGACAAATGAAACCAAATCCAGCCACCACCCTCTTCATCTCTGTTAAACAAACACACCCCCACTAACACAAACATAACCAAATCCAGCCACCACCACTGCCATCGTCCCAACGTCGGCGTGCCACCAATGTCATCACCCGTCACCGCCGCCATTACAATTGTTACCCACCAAACAACTTCATTTTTTTGTACAGATCTGATGAAAAAGGAGGAGTTTGTTGAATGGATTCAAACACCATCGTCACCACCAACCCAGTAACAAATACCATCCCCACCACCAAACACCCACAACAACCGACCAACCAACTAACAAACAAACATAACCCCAAACTCTCCACCCCCTTTCTTCATTTCTAATTTTTTCACTCTAAAAAAATACTTTTACAACAAAGAAACATGTCTAGCCACAACCACCTCCGGCAACCGCGGCCAGCACCGCTGGTCATCATCAAACACCGTATCCACCATTGTTGGTCCACCGCCGCCATATCCACCACCGCTGCAATATCTTTTCTAGTTTTATGTTTTCCTTTACAAAGATTGATGCATGTTTTTTTTTTTTTTTTGTTGAAAGATGTTATTGAGTTTTTTTTCAAACAGATCTGGTGATCTTTTCAAAGATTGATGCATGTTTTATTTATTGGTAAAGGTTTAGACCGTTGGGGGTTTTTATAAAATAAGGCAAGTGGAAACCAACGTGGCTAAGCTTGGGTGAGGTGGAATATTTGTTAGTCTTATGTGGCCACAATAATGGCTTCTCAACCGGTAACCCCTAAAAAAGTAACTTGAGTATGACATAATTAAACGTTGGGTAACCTTGTTAACAAACCTGTGAACATTGGTAACTCATATGAACAAAATGAAACTCTAGTTACTTAGGCCAACTTTTTTGAAAACTTTAGTACCCTGTTTGTGTATTAACCCCAACATCGATAGTCATTTTCTCCGGAATTGGTCTGACAGGGTTTTTCATCGGTTCGATTATCGGGTCGTTTAGTTTCCAACACCACATATTTATATAAATTCGGTTTTCGATTTATACTTCCAACACCATATACCGAAAACCGAATAATTTATTCGGTTCGGTTCGATTTTGATAAATTCGGTTCGATTTCGTTTTCGATTCGTGTAGATATTATCCAAATTCTGAACACCCTTAATTTTGGTTTTCTAGCTATGTGTTGTCATCTTGAGTAATTTTTATTCGGAAGTTATACTAGCAACTTAAGATCGATATAACAAATATAGAATGCTTAGTTAATACTTAAACTCACAATCATTTAGTTGAAAAACCTTCTCACACAATATAGGTGTAGTCGGACTACAAGCATGTTGATGTCATTTTAAATATTTAATCGATCTAAAGTTGTTATTTTATGTATTTCGTTTGATATACTCGAATATCACCATTACCATTAATCACCATACAGCTAAGACAAGCTAGTCCATCCAATGCTCTCATATCGATCGGCTTATCCTCCTCATTCATTTCCATTTTCATCAGATGACGCCACTTCAAATATATCTAACAATTTCCTTTCAACTTAATATTGTCTTGCCATGCTACTAACATTAATTTTAGCACAACTTCTACATAAGAATCCATATTAAGTACGCTATAAAAATTCGTATGGTCTACTTTTGCCAACTACCCAGTCATGAAACCTTTGTAAACATATCTCTATAAAAAAAATTACACATGATTTGATGCAAAAGATTGTACACTTCCTTAGAAACATCTATTTTCAATACGTCAAAAAAATAAAAAAATGAAACATATAAGCAAATACGTTTTTGAATACAAACAACTATTTGGACAAAGTTAAATAGAAAGCGAACATGGTTGTGATGTGGAGTAAAATGATTTCATTATTTTCAACATGCAAACTTACTATATGTAGGCGGTTTTGGCTATACTAGTCTATATAGACCAGGAGTCGAGGACTAAGAGAACCATTTGCATGTGCATATTGTTTGTGTCTTTACGTGTGTATGCAAGGGGATCTGCATGCAACAACCATCCTTTAATGCTCCACAGATCAGTTATACTACAAGTCTACAACTATATGATCACTCATTTTTAATGAAATCAGACTTCAAAGGGAAATTAGTTCCTATTGCCAAATTCAAATACTGAAGAGGCTGGATCGTGCAATTTATGACTAATGATATGGGTTCACTGCAAGAAAAAACTCTTTTAATGACACACGAAAAGTGTCAGAAAATGTCAAATAAAATGTCACTAAAAGATTTTTTTTTTCACCTTCACTTATAAAAAGTGTCATTAAAAGTCCAGGTGGTAAAAGTATATAATGACACAGTTTCCTGACACTTAATAGTGTCAGGATAGGTTGAAACTATTTCTGACACATACATGTGTCACTATAGGCTACTAGTAAAGCAGCTGGTTATACGTACCCTTTATACATGCATATTAGGCTGTTATAATTATTCCAAATTAACTAGTACATACAAAAAAACTGAGATTAGAATCTACCCTTCGACGTTAGCAGAATAGTTAAAAATGTAAGGGTAAAATGGCCACAAAATACAGATAAAATCGAAATTCGAAAAGTTTGTGTTATAATAGCAAAACAAAGAAGATTACACAGAAATTAGGAGCATATAGCAACACTCAAATAAAAATTGACAAGTCTGATACATTTTTTGTTACTGACAAGTCTTGAGCTTAAACAAAAATTGATGTCTAATACATTATGTTAGTATGATGTTCGTCTAAATACGTTATCAAACAAATAACCCTCAAATATATATATATATTTTTAGAAATATATATATATATATATATATATATATATATATATATATATATATATAATGGGATGGGTTCTAGAGAAAATCATATTTTGGTAGAAAACCTAAAATAACCAAACAGATGCACTGAAAAAACCAAACGGTGCCTAATTTTTCAGGCTATATAAAAGATTTTTCAGTGCATCGGTTAGTATTTTTTAGGGCATCTGTTTGTGTTTTCTAGGTTTCCACCAAGATTTGGTTTTCTCGCGATCAACAGTCCTATATATATATATCATATATATATTTAGATATTTATATATATATTATATAGTAATAATATATTATACAATAAGCAAAAGTCTCATACAAATTATTCTTAGAAATAATAATAAGTATTCAACAGCGGGGTAGCGTTCTCCTCGGTGAGTGGTGTTTGTTAGTAGTCGGTTGTTGGAGGGTTGCAGGTGAGGGAACAGGCCTGGATAGTATTTGGCCCCCCCCAGGTTTGGGTTTTTGTTTATTCTAATAACGCAAATGGTAAGTAAATTTTAGGCACGCTAATCTAAAAATAACGGGAATTAAACATTTAAAGCAATTAAATTCTACGCTAAATAAAACGTGACTAAATACTTAAATTATCAAATTTTAACCCTAAAAATGCAAATTTAATTTCTAAAAGTCCTAAATGATTAAAAATAATTTTAGAAAAAAGAATTATATTTTTTTGAATTTGATTTTATTTTTTATGAATTAAAAACTATTTTAATCTAGAAAATTAATTAAAAATGCTAAACTAATTATAAAAATCTAGAAA
Source organism: Tanacetum coccineum (assembly GCA_026074375.1). Lineage (NCBI taxonomy): Eukaryota > Viridiplantae > Streptophyta > Magnoliopsida > Asterales > Asteraceae > Tanacetum > Tanacetum coccineum. The sequence continues at coordinate 29,253 of BQNB010067471.1, read as the reverse complement.
AATTACTAAAAGTACTTTAGACTGTTACTAAGATAATGGTAAAAAGAAAAACCAGATAAGCTCTTGATATAAGCTAGAAATAAGCTGACTAAGCTTAAAAGCTAAAACTGAAAAAAGAGTATAAAACAAAATTGGCCCAAGGGTCTAACAGAAAAGACCCAAGGGCGCAGTGGTAAGGTGTTGGTGTGTTGAGGGAGAGGTCGCAGGTTCAAGTCCTGGACCTTTCTTTTTGCAAAACATTTTTATTTTTCAATTTTTCTTTTTGAAAACTAATCTATAAGCAATAATAAGCAACTTTTGAAAAAGGACTTAAATCTAAAACTTATTAATAAGCTAGAAATAAGCAGAATGAAGAGATGACAGTTTGGTTTTTCAAAACTTGATATTTAACCAAACATATTAGACTTAAAAAGCAATGATAAGCTATCCTAAAGACTAAAAAGCTAAAAACAGATCTTAACCCTTACTTAATAAACACTTATGACTACAAATAAGCTAACTAAATAAGCTAAAAATCAATTAAAGAGCAAATAGACATTAACACTTAAATCAGACAAACAGGGAGAACTATTACTTCTAAAGCTATCCTTATGAGCTAATAAGCAAAAGAAATAAGCTAAAACAATGAAAACAACTAATGTCCTATAAGCTAAAAACTCAAGTAAACAAGAATTAGGAAAAATGGAAAAGAAATAAGCTAGCAAAAAGCACTTCAAAATGACTAATACTCTACTTTTATTTTTGGCTTTTTTGAAAATTTTAAGACAGATTTAAACTTGAATTATAAGACTCAATAAGCAGAATGAAATGCAAATAAGTTGAAACAGACATAGACTTATACCTAATAAGCAATTATGACAAGAAATAAGCTATCAAATTAAGCTAAAAGCACAAAAAGAAACACTAAGACACCAGACATAAAAACAGATACCAAAAGGCTTTTGACAGATTTTAAGCTAACATAAAGGCACAATAAGCTAAAGTAAAAAGCTAAATTTCCTTAAATATATTAAGTCTTATGTATGGAGAACACAATTAAGCTATACTTAAGAAAATTGGGAACATAAATAAGCTAGACAAAAGACTTAAAAAGATGACAATTACTAACTATTTTGGCTTTTTAAGAAATTAAGACAGATTTATGGCTTAAATCCTAGACTCAATAAAGTGAAAAGCTAAAAATTAGAAACAGATGAAGACCATTACTCATTAAGCACATTCAAACTAAAATTAAGCTAAATCAAATAGTTAATAAGCTAAAAACCTAGGCTCAATTAAACTGATATCTTATGACTTTTTGAGCTAAAAATTAACCTTTTTTAAGACTCTAAAATGACTATTGCAACTATAATTAAACAGTTAGTATGATGCAAATAAACTCCAATGGACACGAAAATACTACACCTCAAGCATATTGATTTGAATCCAAGCATCAAACAGTATAGAACAATTTGGGCATTAACAAATTTGAGCACTTGACAAAACAATCTTCAAAACTAAACAAGATTTAATTCTAGCTTATGAAAACTTCCATTTAGAACTTAAATGAGCTTATTAAAACTCAATTTGAAACCAAAAAGCTACACAAGCAGTTTTAACTAAGTTGAAACTGCTTGTGCCAAACACCCCTTTAAGATTTTAAATCCTAATTTTAAACTTAAAACAGATTTGAGAACCTACACTTATCTTTAAGCTCCTAATAAACACAACAGTTAATAATAAGCTAGGGATTGACCAAATAAACAAGAAGGAAGGAAAAATAAGCTACCTAACCCCCCCCCACTTAATTTAAGCTTCACTAATAGCTAAACAAATAGCTGATTTTAACTATAAAAAAGGGACTAGGAAACTAATAGCTATAATCAAACTAAACGAAGCTTTAAACTGACATAATAAGCTACTAAAATGCAAATTAAGCATAAGCAGGCAAAAATTAAGCAACTTGTTAAGCAACAATAAGAAATAAGCTAGGGAGTGAAATGAAAACATACATTTGTCCCAGCTAAACAGGGATCTAAAATGCTCAATAAAGCTTATCAACTAGCTTCAGCTTATTAGAGATAAGCTGGTAAGAAGCCATAAGCCTTTCCCTTTTTGGCTTATCATCCATAAAGCTCAAAACCTTTATATTCAACCAATTTGAAGTAACACAAGAACAGGTTTTGTCAAATAAGCTTGATGGAAAGCTTATTATGTACAAAGTAAACACACTTATTCTATTTATAATAGCCTTATAAAATCTTAAGAAAACAGCTCTTTTAAACAAGTTTTGAGTAAATAAGAAACATAAAACAGGACAACTTAAGATGAAAGTGACTTTTATTAATTCATAAAAAGGTTACAAAGCTTTAAAACAATACAATAAGCTGATAAAAGGTACAATAAGCATAAAATAAGCTAAAAACTAAAACTATACTATCCTACACTACTCCTACTCCTAGATAGATAATACTGTGTGATTTGCATCCTATTTATAAGGAGGTGATGAAGCTTCTAGCCCTTTGAGACGCTCCCCCATCTTCTAATCTTGACCCTCCAATCACAATCCTTTATTTTAGTCCATTGGATTGCTTCCACGCATCATCAACCAATCACGTCTTCTAGGATTGCCAACGTGGCTAATTGCTTGTCAGATGTGTCAGGTGGGCCATTCTAGAAACATAAGCGTGTGTGTGAATGAGGAGGGATTTACCCTGTGTCATGATTTGTTACTCTGTGTGAAAGTGAAGGAGGGAAAAGAAAGGGATGAACAATAACTTCTCATATTGACTCGTTTTGTTATAAAAAGGGTTGACTGGGTATTGGATTTTAGCCTAGGGCTTGATTTGGGCCAGAAATAGGTCAGGATAAATGGATTTGGACTTTAAATTTATACACGAGTTTTAGGTTTTAAGGTTTAGGTTTAGTGAGTAAAATATCTTAATGGGCTGACCCGACCCATTAAAATGGGTTTACCCATTATCTAGACTTCGTCTTCGGCTTTGACTTTTCACGCTCATTCTAATCTCGTGCCCGGTTTTGTTCTTTTTGCTTCGTTTTTCATCCTTTTGCGGATATCCGTTACCTGCACAGCACAATAACCAAAACACACATATACACTATATTTTTCATCTGTTTTAGGTCATTTAGGGTCGTTTTATTAGGTAAAAGGTATGTGTATTTAAGCATATACCATAGTACAAAATAGATAATGGGTTAAAAGGGTGGATCTGGGAGGTTGTTGGGCTAGGCCCAAGGATGAGATCTTGTACTAAATCAAGTAATGAAATGATTCCCTGCACAATGAAAGGTAAACCGTTAGTCTTACCGTGAGGACGGACCCCACGGTTAGACTCCAGCGTAAGAGTAAGTAAACATATTTGTCAGAAAATGTCAGAGTATATGTGTGTGTAATGTGGTCAGAAAATCATACCTTGTGGGGTGTCAGAGTACCCCTTTTTATAGGTGAGCCAAATATTAGGTTTTCCTAATATCTCGCTTATTTCTGTTAGTGGGCCGAAGTGGGACCCTTGTCGGGCAATGATCCACTTATAATCGTGTCTTGCGGACTTAGGCTTGTTTAGCAGACTTCCGCTTGTCTTGCGGAAGCATCATATGGAAGCTTTTCGTCCGTCTTGCTGTCTCCGGACCTTAGCCAGTTGGTCTGGGCTTAATTTTGGTCCATTGTGTTTTGCGATTGCTTTGTTGGGCTTGAGCCCATGTATAATTTATGTAGTCCAGGCCCGGAGGCATGTTATACGTATTATACGTCATCAAGTTCCCCCAGTCTAGCATGTCTATTGCATGCGATTTTATTGCGTGCTGTAGATATTACTAGACTCAGGTTCCGGTACTTCTTATATCCTTGCGTCCGCCGTGCTTATCTTTCCGTGACGTTTCGTTGCCCCTGTTAGGTAGGACGTGGGTGACGTGGTCTTTTTGTGGCCTTTCATATTCTGACTGATTTGACTGGTTAGTCCAACTACTTAACTGTCATTACTATCTTTTATTTTTCATCCTGATCGTTGACTCAGAGGTCATAGCCACATGTGAGCATCTGGAGGAATCTTGTATTTACTACACCGAGGGTATAAATACTTGGTGTGGTTTTCACTGTTTCCTTTTTCATCTTCTCGAATTATAATCGCCATTGTTAAAAAATTCTTCAAGCTTTTCCAATCTGTACCCTTCGTGCCCTATTTCGAAGAACTTTAGTCTTTTAGGTTAGGCCCCAATTCTTGCTTACTTTTTATCATGAGCAGTATTACAGATATAAAGTCGGTTCTTACTCTAAAAGCTCTAAAAAAATTTGTGAAACGTTTCATATTCCCGATGAGGTTCATCCACAGTTACCCAGCCCTAACCAAACAATTCATGAAATGCCTACTGGAAAAATAGGTGTATATACTAGATTCTTCGAGTATGCCAATTTTTGATTACCACTTCCACTTTTCTTGTTAACGTGCTTAGACACTATCATATCCATATTTCCCAACTATCCGTTATTGATGTGGCCAAAGTGTTTCATTTTAAGATCCTTTGCCGTGTTCATGGCTTTGAGCCAACAGTTGGGTTATTCCGTTGTTTTTATGTGAACTTTAAAAACAAAGGCTGGATGACGTTCAGTAAGCGCCAAGTAAATGACGCCGTTTGTTACACCAAACCCTTAGACTCATTGAAAAGCTGGAACGATCATTTCTTTTGGGTTGACTCTTTTGCTTGTCCTGCCTCCTTTCTGTGGAATACTAGCAAAAGTGTGTCGAAGGACCCTTTCCCAAGGTCTTATGAATTTAACACAGATGATTATGCTACCCTTGTTGCATATCCGGCTCTGTTCCATAAGTATCCGGAACCTTTCCTTTGCTTAGTAGAAATTAGTCGTAACTATACCTTGGACGAAGATACTTATCCCTAGTTTTTGCGTGAAAATGGCGAGGGTGGGTGCTTATTATTATGTTTTATTTTTGTTTTGCCTTTTGAAAATTTTGCTAACCGTCTTATTCTTTTCGTGTAGAAATGGATTTGCTCTCCTTCATTCAAACTACCGATCCTACAAAGGTGAGGGTTGGTGAGAGGCAGTATGCTGAAGATGAACCAAGGTTGTTAGATACTATTGTGGGACGTGTTGTTCCACTACTACCAATTGCTCCTGCTCGTGCTGAAAGCGAGCTAGATGCAAGTGTTGACAAGCTCTTTGATGAAGGTGGTAACAGTAACTAAGCGGAGCAGGGTGATTCTGCGAGTGGTAGGCATGGTATTGGTATCCAGCTAGTTAGTGAGGCTGCAGAGACTGTTGTTGAAGACGCAGCTCCTGTGCAACCAAGGCGTCAAAGAAAAAGAAAAACAATTGTTTATGATGTTGGTGAACCTTTACATCCTCTAAAAAAGTTGAGGGAGGATCATGGAACCCTGAGTGGGGCCTCTATAGGTGGTAAGTCCATATCCGTGGTTCAGCGGTTGCTTGTTAGAGCAATGCAGAATGCCGAGGTTAGGAGTGAGGCTATTCCAACCTTGCCCTTTGTCACGTCCTCTGTTTCTGCCATGCTGGAATGTGAAGATGAGGATCATACTGGCTCCGCAACCGGACTTAACCTTTGAACCATCGGTGCTCCGCCAAGGTTCGTTATCTCTTCAGATTCTTCTCATCATTCCGGTGCTAATATTGCGGAAGCTGAAGTTGATTCTTTTGCCAGGCCTTCCATTCCGTTGATGACAGTGGCCACTATCGTTACTTCCAAAGTTGATCTTGCTACAACCGTTAAAGAAAAATTTGTTAAGTCTTATGTTTTTGGTGGTGATTCTTCTGGTGGTGGGTCTGATCACACCGCATGTGGCTTTTCTGACCTTACTAGCAGCGACTTCATTGTTGGTGGTATCCGTACTGTTATTAGCCCTAACACAGATCTTCAGAAAGTACATGTATCCCAATGGAGCATAACCAATGGTTCTCGCCTAGATGACGGTCGTACTTGCCGTAAAATGGTGGATGAATTTGCTCCTCCTAAGTTTTTTGCGTCAATCCGTGGTATAGAACATGACCAACTTTTCATGAAGTTCAATGTAGGGGATGCTCGCCAAATGTCTCTTAGTGCGGAAGTGAGGATGTGTGCTGAGTATAACATTAGAGAGAGAAGGTGATTGAATTCAATTGTGGAGGAGAAAAATTCATTGCCGAAGGCCAAGGATGAAGAAGTTACAAGTCTCAAGGCACAGTTGCTAGTGATGGAGGCGGAAGCTACGGAGGTCGTCCATCTCCGTGCCGAAGCCTCTAAATTCGAAGTTGTTGAGGAATCTCTTCGTGATGAAGTAAAGGTTCTGAAAGAGTAAAATGCCGCTTTGAAACAAGAGAAAACTGATCTGAGTGTGAAAGTGGCCGATCTTGCTGCTTCAGTTAAGGTTAGGGAGCAAGAAGTTGCTGACTTGGATGCTCAGGTTACCTTTGCCAAGTCTTAGGGTGATAATTTTGCGGATCGGGTTCGCACTTGTGCACTTAAGCTCTCTCCTCCTCTTTTTTTATATATATCTCTAAAATGTTTCTTCATAATTACAGGTGCAGGAACTGGAGGCTTCCTTTGCTGGGCTTCAAGAGAAAGTTACGTCGTATGAGGGTTTTATTGACCAGCTTGAGAAGTTCCAAGATGAAAAGATAAAGGAGGTGAATGAGAAGTGTGATAAGCTATGTGCTGATTTTGTTGAGATGACCCTTCATCTTGAGGAGAAATTCTATCTGCGTCTCTTGACTACCATTTCCAAGAGTTGGTGGCTACTTACCCACAGCATGGAACTTGCCATTGCCAAATGTTTAAACTCTACTGAATATCTCTCCATTCTCGGAGCGGCGATTGGTAAGGCCGTTAAGAAAGGTATGCAGAAGGGCTATCTGCTGGAATTACCCACGGTGCGGAGGGTAGAAAATTGACTGCCGTTGCTGCATATAACCCGTTTACGGAAGCTTATTATCTATCTGCCTTGCAACGCCTTTAGAGTGTCAATTTTTCCTTAATTGTGGAGTTAAGAGCCAACAAAGATGCTAGTATTGACACAATAATGAACCTTCTTCGTATGGAGGACACTCTTGATGAAAGAT
>BQNB010067471.1:0-21406 GCA_026074375.1 Tanacetum coccineum | reverse complement strand
CTTAGACCTTAGTTAGATCTAGTTCGAGCCTTCCCAACCTATTCCCCTAGAGAACGATAACAACCCCCGAGTCCTTGCTATACTGCACTGCCACGATTAGGTACTATGTCTATGGAGTTGTAAAACCTGGTGTGTTTAAAATGACCGCATTAAGTTTTTGGCGCCGCTGACGGGGAATAGTATAGGATAGGACTCTATTTATCTTAGGTCTACTCGCTTAATTCCTATCAAGTGAGATTTTAATTTCTGTCAATTAGCTTTCTTTAGTTTATCTTTTCTTTGTGTTATTTGTTTTGTAAATCTTTTTCGTTAACCTTCATGGAAAAAAAATCCTATCCGTACTCTTGGATATTACTCCAGACCTAGCCACGAGGGCTATCGAAACACCATTGAGCTCCCCGATGGGAACAATGTGGTGCCTCTGCGATCCGACACCATCTGGTTGGTGCAAAACGGATGCTCTTTCTACAGACTTCGGTCCAAGAATCCAAACCAACATCACAAAGATTTTTTAAAACTTGTGGACTCACTTGACCTTGATGTTGCAAATAGGGAAAGAACGCACATGCGTTTATTTCAATTTTTCCTTCGCGATCAAGCTAGCATCTGGCTTGAACGTCTTCCAGCAGGATCCATCTCCACATGGGAGGATCTTACTACTTATTTCCTTGCTTAATTCTTTCCACCAAGAAGGACTAAAAAACTCCACAATGACATCTTGATGTTCCAACAACATCAAGGAGAGTCTCTTTCTAAAGCATGGATTCGTTTCAAGGACTTACTCAAAAAAGTCTCTCATCATGGCATCGATCGTTGGCTCCAGGTCCAAATCTTTTATGACCATGTCAATCCCGCCACAAGACGAACCATCAATCAATCGGTTGGTGGTAAGCTTCATGACAAAAACGTTAAAGAATCCTAGGAACTATTAGAGGACCTAGCCCTCTATGACAACAAAAGTTGGAACGACCCAAGGGACTTCGCTAAACTGGTCAAGGCAATCTCTTTGCTCCTAAGATGTCCCGAGTACATTTGACCGTCGTCTCATTAAGCTCAAAAATCAAGTCCAGTGCTTGATGTAAGCTCATCTTAGTCCTAAGCAACCTGTTCAAGTGAACAAAATCTCTTCTTCATGCAAGATCTGTAGTGGTGCCCACGACACTCAATATTGCATGGAAAATCCCGAGCAAACTTTTGTTGATTGTGCGTCCTCGCGTACCGATGATGCGGGAGGCAAGTGGTTCACTTTTAAACCCGATAAAAACAATCTTTGTGACACCTATAATCCATCATAAAAAAGTCACCCAAACCTTAGGTGGAGACAACCCCAAAATTCTCAAAATAATTTTTTAAACCCACTTAATCGATTTCAGCCCAATGGTTCGTTCATGAACCGCTGCTTCAATAACAGTCCTCAAAGTTTTAACAATCAATCAAATCTCGAAGGATTGGTGTCTAACTGAATGGCATCTTAGGACGCTAGATTAAGTTTAAAGCCGATTTCAAACAACAACAAAGTGAGATGACCAATAAAATTAACACAGTTTTGAAGGCCATCACTGATCGAATAACAAGAGCACTGATGAGGTGTCATTTTATACACTATTTTGGGGTCATTTAACCCCTTAGATCATGCAAATATGCCCAGATTATGTGCTTAATCGTTTGTTTTTAGGTTTTCTGGCACTTGGATGACATTTGGAGGAAATACACGTGACTTGAGCTCATTTGGAGAAGTAACAGACAAGACTACGACTCTACACCAAATCCTTTGAAGAAATCAAGCATACAGAGCGTGGAGACGGAGTCACGAGTTCCAAGCAACGACGTCGTGATTTATAAAGCGACGACGTCAGAGATTTTATGACGGCGTTAGAACATAGCCGACCTAAAGAAACCCTAGAATATTTGGCTTCACAAGATAAAGAAGACTATTCCACTTACGCGTGAAGTATCAAATAAAGTTTTCATCATAACTCCTTCATACAAACTCGGATTATGATGATTCAACAGCCCAAGCGATCGCGGCGAAAAAATCTACAACCAAAGGAAAGATGATGATGTGACGGGGTTGGGATTTTCCAGATGGCGTTGGGAGGGTCTGAGTTAGGGATTTGCCTATAAATACAAGTTATAACTTTGTTTTTTGTAAGCTTGAAACCCTAAAACCGATTTTGGCGAATTGGGAGGCTGTTTTCCCTTGTTTTTCATGGTGTAATTCCATCTCATAACATCATATGATTTTGGGTTTATCTTATCAATTCCTTTAACATGATGAATCCCAATTGCATGATTATTATGTCTTATGGTTTAATTTATGCTATGTTAGGCTAAATTCTTTTTGTGTTTGCATAGATGTAACAACCCCTAGATATGTGTGTATGTTTATAATGATGAATCATGGTATGATTATTAATATTATGCATGTTTGATCGAAGATCCATATGTTTACATATAAGAATCGTTAAATTAATTAGTAATAAACTAATATTATATGATTAGGCAATCTTAACATGGAATTGGTTTAATCTTGGTCATTTAGCAACCTAAAGGCCATAAACTTGACTTAGCAACCTAAGCTTAGACAAGTTAATTAGTGATTTGTATGTAAGTGTGTATTAGTTAGCCAAAAGAGCAACCTCTAGGCTAATTAGTGATACTTGGCAACCTAAGATCACATAGGTCGAATTGTGTATGATATTGGTAGTCTTAATGTTTTATGCTTATGTTTATGTCCGATTGAGCAACCTCATAGACATTGTCTATAGGTATAGAAGGGCGAGGGGATGTAAATGCTTAACCAAGCCATTTAAAATTCATCATAGAACTGGTCAATTAATTAATCTTAAAAATTAAACACACATATTTAGGGGGGTGAATTCTAAGTGAACACATTTTTATTCTCTTGAGTCTTCTTTAATTCATTCTTATTTTATTAGTTGTTTTTATCTTTATTCATGTAGTTTAAGTTAGTAAAAACCCCCTCTCTCAATTATCAGAATTTCTTGCTTTCATAAAGTACAAAAGCACAAAAATACTCCTCCCTTAATCCTTAGACCTATTCGAAATACTATTTGAGCCTACCTTACTATTCCCCTAGAGAATGATCAATCCCCCGGATTTACCTATAGTACACTACTACGGTTAGGTTCGCTGCCTAGGAGGATTATAAAACTTTTATGGTTTTGCGAAATTCCGCATCAAGTTTTGGGCGCTGCTGCCGGGGAATAGTCTAGGTTTCGTAGTCTATTTAGCTTAGGTCTACTCACTAGATTCCTATCGAGTGAGGTTGATGAGGTGTCATTTTATACACTTTTTCGGGGTCGTTTAGCCCCCTAAATCGTGCATTTATGCCCAAAATAGGTACTTAATCGTTCCTTTTCAGGTATTTCACATTTAGAAGACATTTGGAAGAATTACACGTGACTTGGGCTTATTTGGAGAAGAAACGGACAAGACGACCGACCTACACCAACATCACTTAAGATAATGTTCTCAGCAGATGGAGACGGCGTCACCAATACAACGTGACGCTGTTACAACTAAGACCAAGACGGCGTCACTGGATCTCACGACGGAGTCAGAGTACATGACCCAGCCTATTATCTAGAATATTCTCTCTCATGACAACGTCACGACTAAAACGCGATGTCGTCACAACGATTTTCCTATATATACAAACCCGAATTTAGGGTTTTGAGTGTGTAACTTTTGAATAAAAAGAGGGTACGAACTCTAGTTCGTTTAGCAGCTGTTAGGGGCGAATTTAGGGCTTAAAAACCATATTGTACTTCCTCTAACTCATGTTTTAATCAAGTAAGGTTTATTTAATCATTCAATATGTCTACGTGTTGTTTAAATCATCTATATTCTTGCTTTATCTATAACATGCTTGGCTAAACCTCCTATTGTGTTTATTTATGATTGTATGAAACCTAGAATGTAGATCTTAGTGGTGTTGCTTCTTATGATGGATGTGCATGTTAGGTCTTAGAAAACCATCTTTTGTCTGTATCGTTGTTGATATGTCTAGGAAATCATGATTATGTAAAAAGGATACCATCAGATAACTGTCTTCATACTACCTTACCCCCTAACATGGTTGATCTACTTTTGATATATTTCACATGCACTAAGTGTACCCTTGGGGGCCTTGTAATAGTATTCATCAAGCCTTCCCAACCTATTCCTTGAGTGAATGATAACAACCCCCCCGAGTCTTGCCTATACTACTACTATAACAATTAGGTGCTCTGCCTAGGGAGTTGTAAAACTTCTTGTTAAAGTCTAAAGACGACCGCACATCAAGTTTTTGGCGCCGCCGCCTGGGGAATAGTTAGGTTTAGATCATAGTTTAGCTTAGTTCTACTTGCTTGAATCCTTTCAAGTGAGACTTTATTCTGCATATTAGCTTTCTATTATATGATTTACTTGCTTTTCATAAAATATAAAAATACAAAAATAATCTTCTCTCAACCCTTAGAACTCTGATAGACCGTGATCAAGACTTCCCAACCTATTCCCCGAGTGAACGATAACAACCCCCGAGTCTTGCCTATACTACTACTACTACTACAATGATTAGGCGCTCTGCCTAGGGAGTTGTAAAACTTCTTGTAGAAGTCCTACGATGACCGCACATCAAGTTTTTAGCGCCGTTGCCAGGGAATAGTTAAGTTCTGATCATAGTTTAGCTTAGTTCTACTCGCTTAAATCCTTTCAAGTGAGAATTTAATTCCGTATATTAGCTTTCTTGTAGTCTATCTTTTCTTTGTGCTATTTGTTTCGTAACCCATTCTCGTCAACCACCATGGGAGACGAGAATCCTATCCGTACTCTAGGAGATTACTCCAAACCAAGCCACGAGGGCTACAGGAATACCATTGAGCTCCCCGTAGGGAACAACGTGGTACCTCTTTGATCCGACACCATCCGGTTGGTGCAAAACGGATGCTCATTCCACGGACTTCGGTCCGAGGATCCAAACCAACACCTCAAGGATTTCCTTAAACTTGTGGACTCACTTGACCTTGACGGTGAAAATAGGGAAAGAACGCGCCTGCGTTTATTTCAATTTTCCCTTCGCGATCAAGCTAGCAATTGGCTTGAACGTCTTCCAGCAGGATCCATCTCCACATGGGAGGATCTTACTACCCGATTCCTTGCTCAATTCTTTCCACCAGGAAGGACCGCAAAACTCCGCAACGATATCCTGATGTTCCAACAACATCATGGAGAATCTTTATCTGAAGCATGGACTCGTTTCAAGGACTTACTCCAAAAAGTCCCTCATCATGGCATAGACCTTTGGCTCCAAGTCCAAATTTTTTATGACCATGTCAATCCTGTCACAAGACGAACCATTGACCAATCGGCCGGTGGTAAGCTTCGTGACCTCAACGCCGACGAATCCTGGGAAATCATTAAGAACCTCGCCCTCTATGACCATGAAGGCTGGGATGACATAAAGGAATTCGTCAAACCAGTCATCACTGCACCTCAAGTCATTACAAAAATACCGGACTGGAGACTTCTTAAGCTTGAAGATCAAATTAACTTCTTACTTAAAGGGTCGCGACTGGCACCCCCATCAAGCTCGATACACAACCCTCAAGCTTATGTCAATGCAGCCTATTCGAGCTCTCACCCGAAAGATCAAAACAAATGACCAACACTAAACTCCTTCGTTTTTCGTGAATGTACAGGTCCGGCTCCTCAGCTGCAAGCATTAGGAACTACTTTCAAGGCTCGAGTAAGGGATTACAAGACTGCGCATACTGAAAGAATGGAAAGATTTGAGAATACCATCTTCAAGCAACGCAAGGAAATCAACGGTGGGATGACTGAAATATTTGGGCTTCTTAAGGAACTCACGACCAGCAGAACCCCTAAGAAAGTATTGATAAGGGAAAAAGCTAAATTCCCCGTCACCAAGAACGTAAACTCTATCTCCCTTACAAGAAATAAATAATAAGAGAATAACAAGACGGACGAGACACCCGACAACACTAAAATGCCTACCAAACAGAAATGCCAGTAAGGAAGGCCGAGGCAATGAATGGAGCTGAGAATGGGGCCGGAAATGAGTCAATCAAAACATATAAGAATGATGAAGCAGTAGAAGCATCCGGATCTTAGCCTGTCGCGTATTACTTGAAGCATAAGATCAATGGAAAACTGATCAAGGGACTAGTAAAAAACAACAGATTCAATAACTCTCTGTCAGGAACCCGAGTTAGAAATAAAAATGGAAAGGCATATAAAGTATTACCTGGGGGACCTGTTTATGACGCGATTCTCAAGAAAAAGATAACAAAGAAGGAGGACATCGGAGGGAATTTCAAAATACCCTGCAGCATAGGGGACCTTAAGCACGTAAACGCCCTCATCGATCAAGGGTCCGATGTGAACGTTATGCCCTACTTCACCTACATGAAACTTACCAACAAAAGGTCTGCTGAGACAGACATTAGACTATCACTAGCTAGCCACTCATACATTTACCCCTTAGGAATTACTAAGGATGTGTTAGTAGAGGTCGTTGAACATGTATTCCCCGTAGACTTTGTAATTTTGAATATCAAAGAAAACGAAAAGAGGCCCTTCATCTTAGGAACACTATTCCTGACAACAGCCAAGGCCATAATTAAGTTTGATATAGGCACCATATCTCTAAGGTCAGGAAAGAGTAAGGTAAGTTTCCATAAGATATCTGATTCCTCCTGTATAACCGACAAAGGAGTTAAGAACAAAATAGAGCCTATAGCGCTTATCATGATGTAAATAAGCTAGTGCTAGAATGGGAAGAAAGAATAAAACTCTGGTTTTTGGAAGGCCCTTCATTAAGGAAATCGGCCTTGTCTACAATGAAGAAGAAGGAGCGGTCATGTTCAAACAAGATGATGAGAAAATCATATTCAAAATGCCTCACACCATGAAGATATTCAAGCAAGCAAGACTTATGGGTTTAAGCACCGACTCCATACCCCCATCCGCCTACGAAGAAAACTTTGTCCATGGAAGGACGCACTACTATCAAAGCTTACTCATTGGAGATGAGTACAAACAAGACGATGGTGATAGAAGAAGAATTAGGCATTTGATGAGGTTGGAAAAAGAGATGATGGATAACAAAGAAGAAGTCATGTAAGGACGTGTGACTTTGAGTCTAGCTACAAGACTCGTTAATAAAGAAAAGCGCTTCTTGGGAGGCAACCCAATTTATTTTTCCCGTAAATTAGGAGTGTCTTGTGTGTTTTAATTCTTTATAGTTTGTTGTATTATGTTTGAACTATCTTGTAATCATGCTTTGTATTGTCTTTAACATCGTCTTAATTTCAATCAAATGTACTTTGAAAATAATAAGTGTGGGGGAATTTATCTGGCTTTTAAGCCATGATCAAGCATGTTGATTGAATTGTTAAATCTCAAGTTTTATGCAGCTATTTATACAGAAATTAACTTATGGAATAAAGTGCAGAAAATTTTTCATCAAAAACAAAAATTTCATTTTCACAGGGCGTGGAGACGGCGTCACGATTTATACGCGACGCCGTCACCACGACACCTATGACGGGGCACAACAACCCTGATGGCGTCATACGCCCAGGTCCAAAAAACTTAAAATTTTTAATTATTTTTGAAAATAAAACTTGCATAAGATTTAAAATATGTATTCTTCTGTTATAAACCTGAAAAACCTAATGAGTTTAACAATTCTCTCATCCTATCTATTGAGTCAAACCCTAAATTCATATTGTATATTTGTCTATCGCACATTTTATGGTGAGTTGAGTAAACCATTAATTTTTTGGGCAAATGTCAGCCTTAACGATTTGAGAAGTCTTACCATAGAGTCGTTTGCTCCTGGACTAGCCAGTCCTTATGTCTGTTAGACATGGTGGACTGATGACCATTTGTTGTGTTAGTGCATAGCACCTCCACCAAGTGTTGTTCTTCTCATCTCCATTCTAGATATCTAACTCATCAACCTTCATTACTTTCTAATGCCAGCTTGCTTCTCTATCATTTTCAAAAGTTTGTAGCAATCCTCATCTGGTTTTCCTCCTTGAAGTTTCTTGTCCAACATAGCTTTGCATACTTCAGCAGACAAAGGATACTTTCTTTCTATTAGCATATAAACATCTACAGACTCCAAGTTCAAATAGTGTACTCTACAAGCATCATAGTATCTCCAACAAATTAACCTTTGTTGACCTGGCAAACTCTAAATTGAATCTGTACTAAGGGGTTCTTCAAACATGTTCTTCAAGTATTCCTAAAGTACTTTCTCAAATTCATCCTCTGGCTCATTTATACCATGTTTTCTCATGATAATCCTGTATAGCTCTGTAAGATCATCTCTTGATATGTCAGTCAACATTGCTCCAAAGCTTATGTATACCATATCAGTTCCATTCTCCCTTACAATCTGGTATACACCTTTCCTTCCTTGCTTAATGATCTTGTAATTTGCTATACCGGGTGATTTTGTAGCTACAGGAACAGGATTAATGGGAATTTTAGTACCTGAAGTAGAATCATCTTTTTCATTAGCTTCATCTGAATCTTCAGATTCATCCTTATCAAGGTGTGTATGGAATCCTTTCCTTGCTATCTGTTTTCTCCTCTTTCCAGTCTTTTTGGTTGGCTTATCATCTTTGTCTTCTTCAATCTTCTCCTCTGTTGGTTGAGTACCTTTATCATCAAACTTTAGCTTCTTTGCAGTTTTAGTTTGAAGCTCTACACCAAATCTCTTCAAACTTTCCTTTGTTGCTTCAAAGTTCATGGGGACATAAGGTATCCAATTGCATTAACCAATTTCAAAATTCAGCTTTCATTCTTCAACAATTCAACTTTTCAATTGAAGTCAACTTCCTTTGTCCCTTGATTCTTTAGAAAGTTTGACATATAGTTCCTGAGGTGTGTTTGAGTCATGGGCTTATCCCTTTTTGCTCTAGATCTTTCCTCTGCAAAGTGTTTTCTTCTTTGATTTACCAATTCCACCATCCTTTTTACATAATCTTTAACAGTAAGATCCTTTCCAAGCTACACACTCCTTCAACTTCTGCATTTTGCTTTCAAGCATTGTTTAATTGTGTACAATCTATCTCTTTTATTAAGATCGAGCTTCTTTTTACAACTAACTTGAGCCTTCCTTTTCTTTTGTATCCTATGTTATTTCTTGCTTCTTTAGCCATCCTTAGAGCTAGAAGTGAATCCAAATGAACTGGTTTGGCACTTCTTCCTTTTTCAAAGCTATTTCTATAACAAACCGCATTTTTCATAAATGTTATATACATCTATTTAAGTTAAGTTATGTAACATCTTTCAATTTACTATATGTACTCACATTTTTTTAGGATTAAAAATTCGCTCTTATTACATTACATTACTTTGCCCAATATTTAATATTGCATTTTATTCTTGCATAACTTAAGTTAACGGGCTCAGGCAACCAACATATGGCAATCCTATTCTTCGTATATGTCAGAATATTCATCTTAATATCTTCATTGTCAATATCATAATATCATTATTACAAAGTACATTACTCATATGAGGTATCAATTACAACATTATATCAAAACAGGCTTTAAACCATTATCGGGTATCTCTAAACCCTAATTTTGTGGAAGATTAACATCTAAAGTGAATGCACAAGATACTAAAGCATATGTACAATAAATATAACATCTCATTTGAAATATAAAATATCTTCAAGTCAAAGTACAAGTCTATAAAAGCTCAATGTATAAGTCATTAAGCATATTCTCTAAAAATAGCCGTTTTACCTCCGTTTTCATTCTAATTTATTCACCATCACTTGTGTACAAGATACTACACTCATTATACCAATTATATTAACTCTAAAAAGATTCCTTTTCATGGTAGCCTTTCATACCTCTTTTTACACTCAAACACCTAATTCAAAACCCTAAACCCTAAAACCGAGCTAGTTTATAAACCATGACTCGTTTCTTCATTTTTATCCATTGTAAACTTAAACCAATACTTAAATAAGTTATAATAACATAAATTACAACATTCTCAATCATAATCCATTATCATTTCATCATTCTACTTCAATTATCCAAGAAACAAATCCAGAAAACCCTAGATGTACCCTGATTGTGACTTTGACCCATTTTCTCAATTTCAACCCATTTTAACTTAAACCAATGACCAAACTTCATTGATAATACTTTATATAAGCCCTAGGATTTGTATTCCATCATTCCTAATCAAGAGTATGCAAAATATAAGCCAAGAAAGTCCAGAAAACCCTAAACGAGCCCTATTTGAACCCGTGACCTCGTTTCTTCAATTTTAATCCGTTTTAACCCATACCAATTGCTAATATTTGCTAATTACTTTAATACTAGACCTTAAAAACCTATTTCATATATCCTTAATCATTATAAACACAATTTACCTTGGAAAAACCCTTGAACACCACGTCAAGCCCAAAACTGACCCGAACCACTTCCATATTCATTTTGACCCATTTAAAATGCCACCATGTGCAAATGACCACCCAATAACCCTTCTAGATTCATATTAGCAGCTTACTAAGCAGCTTTGACTCCTCCATGGTCAAATATGAGAGCACATGGCCTCTCTTTTTCTTCTCTTCAGCCGCGGCAGCAAGAAAGGAAGCCACATCCTTCAACCTAGTTTTCTAGACCTCCACCATTGAAATTCTAGCTTATTCACATCATACACTAGACCTACTATGTGTCAAGACCAGATCATAACCCTTGCTTACTCATTATACCTTCAAATGGGTATAAATAGGGGCTTTGTGTGTTCATTTTTCTTCATCCCCCACTTCCTCCTCTATAACCCTTTATAGTAGCAACTCCTTGTTCAATATGAATTCTAATAGATCGTAAGAATTCTCAAGTATAGAAAGGAAGCAAAAGAAACCAAGAAACGAAATACCCAGAGTCCGTTACTCTAGCCGTTACGAAGCGAAGAGTCCGTATCTGACCCGTTTCCAAGGATATAAGCTCAAACCAGGTTCTCTAAGCTTATGTTCTACTTTCATAATGTCATAATGGTCATATGATCTTGCTAAAATCATAATATAAAGCTTTGAACTCAAAAACCTAAGTGTTATGCCTTTTTGATCCAAAACAGTACACCCGAAACCCTAATTTATGTTTTTACTTAAAACTATTGGGTTAAATTGTAATCTTTTGTTATTAATCCTATCTAATAAGCTATTATAATGTTAAAATAAGTGTTTTGATAAGTCATGAAAGAATTTAATCTTAAAACCCGCGCGCGTTTTTCATTTTAAAACCCTAATTTGACCCGTTTTACCTTTTAGCTTAACGAATCGTTAAATTAAACTTAGTTGTTTTAAAATTCTTCATATTTTAGTTTTTATACTTATAAATGTTCTATTGAAATGTTTAAATAGCTTTCATGGCAATTTGGACCTATTTTGTAATTATAATCACATGACAAAGGGGTATATATCGTAAATTTCATAAAACTTATAAAACTAAAAGGACTAAAAGTGTCATTTTACTCAATGTTTTAATATAGGGGTCTATTATCCTCCATTTCAAAAGTACAAGATTCGACTTGGTATAGCAATATAAAGTTGAAGGACCTAGTCGTAAAAATGAAAAACCTAGGGTGTCTTACTTACAATTTTCCAAACCCCAGGGTCTAAAATGTAACATTTGAAAAAAAATATAAAATCATATTCAAAAACATTACCAGACATAACTTTAATTAACGCTCCTCGTGCTTTAAACATTTCCAGATATTGAATAAAATACTTAAAACTATGCTTATGTTCTAATCATTATATCATTCATCATCGATGTGCTTTCAAAAATCATGTCCCGGATCTATATCATACCACAATACTAGGGAGCTTCATATTAAGAAGTTTCCAATTTTTCTTTGGTATTTCGTTCTGTCTGAGTGTTGGGTTTACGATTTAAAGTGGCCTAGCTCCACAAACGTGTACTAAAAGGACTTCTGAATTATGATGGCACACCGGTGTTATGTAATTTTTTATATCAAAACAAACCATCGATATCCAACAAACGTTATATATATTCAATCAAACTAAGACTTGCCATATTAACCCAGGTTGCCCGTGTTGAAGCCATTACTATTCATTTCTATATTAGCTATTAATTTCCCTATAACCGTTCAGGTGAGTTCATAGCCTCGCATTTCAATCTTTTTATAAACCCGCGAGGGGGATACATGCTATAAACATGAATGCAATTATTTCTGTATGCTATTTCAATTTACTATTGCCTAAGTAACTGCTTTGCCTTTAAGTCCCAATAATCATGAACCGTTAATTACTCTCCGTAGTAAGCGCGAATGATGTGAATAGATCTATTTAGGCTGGACTCCCCGTTGGTGTACCCAGTTACGTGTAACCAATTGCACATCATTAGAAATCACGCGGGTATTTTGGCAAAGGTACCCGCAGGGGCTATAACGTATCACCATACCCTAAGGCTTCGGATTCATGAGCTAATGGCAATAATAATTATGTTTTCAATACTGGGTGTATATCAACGTAGCCTAATATCGCATTTGCATTCAAATTATATTACTTAAACCTATGGATTTCACTCAACCTTTGTGTTGACTTTTTAGCATGTTTTATCTCAGGTAACTAATGGCACGGAGTGGCGAGGACATGAAGATGGAAAAACCGTTATCATTCAAACTTTATTGTATAGATTTTGGGAACCTCTCGTTTGTAAAAACTCTGAAGAAATAATGAATGATAACTTATTTTCAAAAACGACTCTTTTTGATTCGTTTTCTATGATTATGACTGTTGTACCTTGAAGTAATACCCCAGATTAGCTTCCGCTGCTATATGTAAAAATGGGGGTGTTACAGATTTGGTATCAAGAGCCAACGTTATAGAGAACAAGGTTAAAACCTTAACTATAACTACTTTTCTTTTTCCATCCAAGAAAGTCCTCCGTGCCGCTATATCTCCCGGAATGGTATGTAAAGTTACATAACTATTATATTACTAAATAAATAACTTATGTTATTTACTGCTGGGTTGTTAAGCAGAACGATGTCTTCCCCCGACCATCCTACTTCCAATTTGGAGGATGCCTTTTCTTCCAATTTCCCAAACTATGTTCCCCCGGCTTCTCCGGATTATGTCCCGGCCTCTCCAGGGAAAACTTACTCTAGTGCTTCCAATTCATTTGGAATTGTCCCACTAGCTTCACCGACTCTTTCTTTATTTCATGACGATCCTTACATGAAAGTTTTACAAGCTTTCTATACTGAAAAATCACCAATCCCGCCTCCAATTATCATACCTCCTAAACCTCAAGAATTCTTTCTTCCGGAAGGACTTCTTTCACCAACAAAATCATCTTCTTCTACCCCGTCCCAACCTCAAGCCTTTGAGATTGGCGAAACCTCTCGAAAGTCAACTATCGAGCGACATGAGGAGCAAATCCAGGATATCCTAAACAGTTTAGATGCACTCCCCATCGAACGTATTGAGCATATCGAAAACGGCATCGAAGGTCTCGGAAAAGGGCGGATAATCATCCAGCAAGATTTTGATGCTTTGGAAGCCGAACTTCAGCAAGCTCGTGCCCAGATCACCAAACTCCAGAGGAAACAAATGAATAGCAACCATAAGATTTCTCTAGCCCGCTTCAGAATCAATGAATTGGGAGACGTTATCAATGATATGAATGTTCGTCACCAAGCAGACATAGAAAATCTCATGGATTCCATCATCGAACTCAAGAACCGTATAGAGTGATCATCCAGTTTCTAGTTTAAATTCTAGTTTTTAGCTTTAACCTAGCCACGGGATGTGTGGTATAAATAAAAACACTTGTCAAATCTTGACTATGTATAGTACTAAGGCAAGTTGTTCTTAATATAAAGGCAATCCCGTTATCTACCTTGTTGTTTTTACCGCTTTGTGCATCTCATCATTCATCATTCATCCGTCATACGCATCATTATATTTGTCGTCATCTCATAACCTATATCCAAAACTTCAATATCTCCATTGTTAAATATGCTTAAAGTTCAAAACTGAGTATTTCTCTTTAAACATTTTAAGCATTACTCTTGTGATATCATTCTTATTACGTGTTGTCTTTTGTTGATAGAATGCCTCCAAAAAGAGCATCAACATCGGAAGCACCGGCTATGACTCAAGCTGCCATTAGAAAGTTAGTTGCTGATAGTGTCACTGCGGCTCTAGAAGCTCAAGCTGCAACAATGGCAAGTGCTAGTAATCCCAACAGGAACACCAATCTTACTGGAACTCCTGCAGTGAAAACGGGAAACTACAAAGAGTTTATTAGCTGTCAACCTTTCTACTTTAATGGTACGGAAGGAGCAGTAGGCCTTATTCGCTGGTTTGAACGAACCGAATCAGTATTCTCTCGTAGCAGATGTGCCGAAGAAAATAAAGTAACATTTGCTACTGGTACTTTAACTGACGATGCCTTGTCCTGGTGGAATGCATATGCCCAGCCTATGGGAATAGAGCAAGCCAATCAAATCACCTGGACTGAGTTAAAAAGGCTTCTGACGAACAAGTATTGTCCCCGGACTGAGATCAGAAAGATGGAAGAAGAACTTTACAATCTGATTGTAAAGGGAAATGATCTTAAACCCTATGTTAGAAGATTCCAAGAATTAACAACCTTATGTCCAAATATGGTGCCAAGTACCGAGAAACTCTTGGAAGCTTTTATC
The DNA here is from genome assembly GCA_026074375.1 of Tanacetum coccineum. Taxonomy (NCBI): domain Eukaryota; kingdom Viridiplantae; phylum Streptophyta; class Magnoliopsida; order Asterales; family Asteraceae; genus Tanacetum; species Tanacetum coccineum. The sequence goes on along the minus strand of BQNB010067471.1, from coordinate 6,664 downwards.
GGGGGACTACCTCGAAGCATTGAAGGAAATGTTACTGCCTCTAAACCTCAAACTTTAGAGGAAGCCATCAACATAGCCCAAAGGCTAATGGATCAAGTAACTAAGCATACTCCAATGCAAGTGTCGAGTGACAACAAACGAAAATTTGATGATAGAAGAACTTTTAACAACAATTCCCGCAACAACAACTACCGTAACACTAATAATTGCTACAACAATTGTCAACAACAAAGCCGAAGGCAAGAAGCTAGTAGAGCCTATGCTGTTACTCCATCAGAAAATAGGAGGTATGCCAGAGATCTCCTTTTATGCAAGAGATGCAATTTCCATCACACCAGACCTTGTACTTGTAAATGTAATATTTGCAACAAGGTAGGTCATTTGAGCAAGAACTGTCGAAGCAAGAAGTCAGCCACTAGAAGTAATCAACTACCAGTGACAGTTGTTTTCCATACTTGTGGTGAAAAAGGACATTATATAAATCAATGCTAAAAGACAAACATCAATGCCCAGGAAGAGCCTACATGCTGAGAGATAAGAATGCACCTCAAGACCCGAACATAGTTACGGGTACGTTTCTTCTAAATCAGCATTTAGCTAAAGTATTACTTGATTCTGGAGCTGATAGAAGCTTTATATCCATATCACTTGCCTCTATGCTAAATATTCCATCTATTACAATAGATACCTTTTATGATATTGAAATGGGTGACGGAAACTTAGTAAGCACAAACACTGTTATTAAAGGCTACACTTTAACTCTGCTAAATCAACCTTTCAAAATCGATCTGATGGCAACATACAATCAACATCTCAATATTAATGTAATCAGTATATACCATATAAAGTTTTATGCTTAGGTAAGACGATTGTATGATCATACTTATAAAATGAATTAGAATGCTTTCATTTGAATAAGGAAAATTATAAAATCCCATGAACTAATGAATTTTATAAATTCTCAGTTACAAGGAGTTGGACGCTTCTTTTTGTAAGTGACTAATTATAAATAAGTAGGCTTAAGTATATAACATACGTACAAACAAGTTTCTTTTAATCCGTTTGTACAAACAATCCCTTAATCATTATCCTTATTACCTTCATTACTACCTTCATCATCTATTCATTTCAAAATCTGTATCTTACGTGATTAGCAACTCCCTTACAAATTCGCAATCATTCCTTGACATCATTCATTCCGTGATCTCCGTATTCTAAAAATTTCCTATATTCTGCAACATAATAACAAGGAAACACACAAGAATCTATGCAATGCCAAATGATTTCAATACCACTAGGTATGAAAATTTTGACAAAGACTTGTGATAGCATTCTTATTCGATGTTGACTTTTAAAGGTTAATGAATAACGATTCTTTACGATCAGAGTGGCGCAGCAGAAGCATGGTAGGCCCATAACCCACAGGTTTCGTAAATCGAAGTATTTCATCACCTATATTCTATCAGGATCTGGAGAAATTCTATTTTCTATCATCAAAAGGTATGGTCTTGGAAATAAGTAAACGTGTGAAAGGAGGTAATTATAATTATGGTGTACAACATAATTATAAATGCATCACACACGTGAACTTGTGACCTTGATTAACCTAAATTCATACCCAGTACCTATCTCTAAACAATACCACTATAACTTTCAATTAAATCTCGAGACGAGATTTCTGTAAGGGGTGGAGACTATAACAACCCAAGAATTTTCATCAAATGCAAAACCTATTTTACTATTATCACAATTGTACGGGGAAATTTTTCGCTTTATTACATTACTTATATATCTCAGTATGTCATAACTAAAGAAGACGAGCACACTCAACCTATCAATGACCTCCTATCTTCGATTATTCAATCAAACATCCATAACATGTCAAGTCAATATCATCATATCCCTTTTACAAGGTACATTATTCCTAATAATATAACAATTCGCAACGTAAATATCTAAAACGGGCTATAAAACCCGTTATCGTATACCTCTAAACCTACTTCCTAAAAGATTAATATAAAAAAGTGAATGTACAAGCAACTAAGGTACATATAAAAGTATCATAACATCTCATTTGAATATACATTCTATCCAAAGAAAGGTACAAGTCCTTAAAAGCTCAATATACAAGTCATTAAGCATGATCTCCTAAAATAGCCATATTAACCTTTGTTTTCATTCCAATTTCTTCACCACAACTTGTGTACAAGATACTATACTCATTCTACAATGTGTAAACCCTAATTATTATATTCATAAGCCTTCACACACATATCTACACTCAAAACCCTAATTCAAAAGTCAGAAACCCTAACCCGAGCTAAATACTACACAATGACCCGTTTCTTCATTTTAATCCATTTTAAACCTTAACCAACACTCAAATAAGTTGAAATAACTTATTTTACAATCATATCAATCCTAATCAATCATTATTTCATCATTACTTCATCATCTTATTTCATTTGTACGTAAAACGAATCCGAGAAACCCTAAATGTACCTAATTGTGCACTAAATGTAACTTTGACCCGTTTACTCATTTTCTGACCATCTCATTCTCAAGAAAGCAACCAAGAGTCATTGTAAACCCATAAAATGAGTTTAAAAACCTATAATCCAACATTATCCATCCCTTGCTTCAACAATGTACGAGAATTACAAAGCTAGAAAACCCTAAAAGCCTTATATGAACCCTAATTCCAAGCTACGGCTTATTCTTTCAATTTCAACCCATCTTAACTAAAACCAACAATCAAACTTCATTGATAATACTTTATTTAAGCCCTAGGATCTGTATTCCATCATTCCTAATCAAAAGTATACAAAATATAAACCAAGAAAGTCAAGAAAACCCTAAACGTGCCCTAATCAAACCCGTGACCTCATTTCTTCAATTCTAATCCGTTTTAACACAAACCAATTGCTAATATTTGTTAATTCTTCCTATATCAGACCTTGTCTACTATATTAACTAACCTAATCATTTATACACGGAAAAAAAGACTTAAAAACATGTGAAACCCCTAGTCGAACAACCCCAAAAAAACAGCCCGCACACTTTCACCATCAGATTTGAACCATTTCAACCAATCAAAGTGCAAATAACAGTCCATGAAACCCCTTCTAGAAACCCTTAATCAAGCTTTTACCCCCTGCTCTTTATTAACCTTCCATGCCAAATTGGAAGACACATGATGGCCTTGTTGTCCCCATCATTTAGTCGTGACAAACCCAAACACCCCAACAACACTTCCACCACTTCAATCTACTATATCACAAGAACCGCATAACTCACACAATAGCTTTCAAACACAATCACCTACTAGAATCCCTCCACATGTCCATGAACAGATTCCTAAGTGTTCCTTAACACCTTTGCTTTCAAACTACTATATAATACGACTTAGATAGCTCTTTCTAAAACTTCCACCACACCTCCTCCTCTATAACCCTTAAAGGCAGCAATACTTTTCTCCCTTATGAATCCTAGGATATTTAAATAGTAAAGAAGCAAAGCCCTGAAGATTGAAGCTCGGAGTGAAGATACAAGGCGTAAGAGTGGAAATACTACCGAAAACGACGCCATTTCCACCATTTTTGATCATTAAGCTCAAACCTGTTCTATCAACTTCATAATACTGCTCATATAGTAAACGTATATGTTCATATTGGATCTTGATAAAATCATAAATATAAACACACACATTGAACTCAAAAACCTAAGTGTTATGCCTTTTTGATCCAAAACCGTACACCCGAAACCCTAATTTCGCGTTTTTCTTAAAACTAAATGTTATAATGGTTAAATATTGTTATAATCTATCCTAGCATGCTTAAATAATGTTAAAATAACCACTTTATTGATTAATGAAGGAATTTGAACTTAAAACCCACACGTTTATGTTTTGAAACCCTAATATGACCCGTTTTGCTTCCTAGCTTAACGAATCGTTATTTTAAACTTGTGTTGCGTTAAAACTTTATATTTTAGTTTATTATAACTTATAAATGTCTATTGAAATGTTAAACTAAGCTTGCATGGCAATTTGAACATGTTTTGTAATTATAATCCATGCAAGGGGTATATATCGTAACTTTCGGAAACTTATAACTAAAAGGGCTAAAAGTGTAATTTTATCAAAGTTATAACTCCAGGGATCATTTATGTCACTTTTCAAAGTCCAAGGTTTATTTTGTATATCAATAAAAGTTGAAGGACCAAAGTCGTAAATAGTGCAAACCTCAGGGGTCTACTTGCAATTTTCCAAACCCTAGGGTCTAAAATGTAACATTTTGAAAAAGTATAAAAACGTGTTCAAAACCTCTCAAAACATAACTTTAATTAACGCTCCTCGTGCTTAACATTTCCAGATATTGATTAAAACACTTAAAACCGATCATCCGGAAGCTATATTGTACCACAATACTAGGGAGCTTCATATTAAGAGGTTTCATCTTGGTATTACGTTCTGACTGAGTTGATGGTTAACGATTTAAGTGTCCTAGCTCCTCAAATACGTTTACTGAATGACTTTCTGAATTATGATGCCCGGAACGATGATACAATATTCAAACTCCTCAAATCAAACTTATAAAACTCTTAAACCAAAGTTCTAAAGTACAATCTTCTAAGACTTGACATATTCCTACTCAGTTTTGTGTGACGCTGTTTACTATCATTTTGCCATATCAACTACCTCGTTAAGATTGTGATAAGGTCGTCAGCTTTCATTTTGGAATATATATTACATCTACCTATCAGGTGAAGTTCATAGCCTCGCTTTTCAATCTTTTGAATGTTTTATAAACCCGCGAGGGGGATACATGCTATAAACTATATTCTATTATGATACGTTGAATTCATAGCCCCTCTTTCTACTATTTTACTAATTTTGGGGAGATACATGCTATTATTACAAATAAACACTTTTACATATTCATTTATCTAAGAACGATGGTTACTTTTTAAGGACTTATTGAGTTCATAAACCTCACTTTAATCTCTTAAATGCTTTCATAAACCCGTAAGGGGAATACATGCTATAAATAACGAATACAAGTGTTTTACCAGACTATATGCTAATCTGATACATCATTACAATCAATGCTATGGATGTTAATATATTAGTATTATAAATTCTACTAGTGACTTATAAATTTGACTATCAAGGTCGCTTAAATTTACATTTCGAGTCGTTAAATTGACTATTTTTGATGTTAATAATGTTGATATATTATCTCTTCGAGTCGTTAAATTTACTTTGGATAAAAAATGTGTTGATACAGACAAGACCAAACATAAAATATGCAAAAGGTATGCATCAAAGGCTTAGTGGAGTAATTTTTTGCTAGTTATGATGTCAATCCGAGTAGGATTTACCTTACTAAGTAGTATATATTTTTTAATTTTAATAGAAAACTATATATTAACTTTTTATAAAATATGAGTTAAAAATGTAGCTAGATTGCAGGGCAAGCTTGCCTTCTAGCAACTGACAAGCATCTGAAGTGCTTTTTCTATCCATGTTGCATCCAGCACAATCATAGTCTCAGTATCCTTTTAGGTCAAGACCTAAACATTTTGGATACTGAAGACTGAGACTGGGAGTACCTTTTAGGCACCTAATAATTCTCTTAACAACAATAAGGTAGGATTCCTTATGTTCGCTTAATGTATTGCACAGAGACCAGTTGAGAATTGAATGTCAGTTTTGCTTGCAGTTAGGTTCATTAGTGATTCAATCATACCTCTATACTAAGACTCATTTACAGCTTTGCCATTGATATCAGGTCCTAACATGTTGGGGGCACAATTTGAGTATTCACTGATGAACCAATTTTGTCATACTTTCTCAGTAGATCATTGACATATCTTTCTTTGTTGATTGAAATGCCTCTTTTAGATTGTTCAATCCGAAATCCAAGAAAGTTGGTGAGGACACCTATCATGCTTATTTCGTATCTTTGAGTCATCAGTTTAGCAAACTGTTTGCACACCTTAGTGCTGGTGGACCCAAGGATAATATCATCAACATGACATTGTACCAAAATCACATTTGTTTGAGTTTTATAGATAAACAGAGTGTTGTCTATCATACCTCTTACAAAATTATGTTCAGTGAGACAGGTTGAGAGAGTTTCATACCATTCTCTTGAAACTTGTATAAGTCCACAAAGGGCTTTATCCAATTTTGCAGAATGGTTGAGTAATTCACTACATCTCAAAACTTAGAAGTTGTTTGACATAAACTTCTTCTTTTAGTTTACCATTAAGGAATGTATTTTTGACATCCATTTGATAAACTATGAAGTTTATGTATGTGGCAAAGGCAAGAAAGATCCTGATTACTTCAAGTCTTGTAACTGGAGCAGGATTTTATCATGATTTATGCCTTCATGCAATTGATGATTAAATCAAGCATTATTGCCTTATGATACAATGTCAGGTTCCTCCTTTATTAAAAAGATCTGGAATTGTATCATGTGCTGAAGTATGTTCCATTTGGAGAGGAAAGAGTTCAGAGATCTGAACATCTTCAGTTTTGTGAGGTTATCAATGAAATGGTTTTCATTGGTGTGTTTTTTTGTTCCAACTGATCATCATTAATGAGTTCATCAGTTTGAAATGGATGATCATGTTTGATCATTGGGATCAATTTGAT
>BQNB010067470.1:3176-34191 GCA_026074375.1 Tanacetum coccineum | reverse complement strand
CTAGTTTTTATCTGGTATTTAGCACTTGTTCATTAGATTTCTCTTAAAAAGCTTTTCTCAAATCTGTCATAATGGTTAAGTAGTGTTTGGTTTAGTGCATTCTCAAATTTGCACTAACAGTACTAACCTAAGTTAGTACTGCTAACCCTTTGCACTACCAGTACTAACCTCCAAGTTAGTACTGCTTTCACAAGTTAGTACTGTTAGCTTTAATCTCAGTAGAATTAAGTTTAGTTTTAGCTTATTTAGTTTTAGTTTTTATTTTCTAGCTTATTTCATTGCTTATTTTTGTTTTCAAAAGTCAAAATTGCACCAGCAGTACTTTCAAGTAAAAGAACTGCTGAACTTTTTACACTACCAGTACTAACCTCAGTTAGTACTGCTGTGTTCATAGCTTAGTTTAGATAAGTAATTTTAAGATTTAGCTTATTAAATTCAGTAGGATTTAAGTTTTAATATAGCTTAATACATTTTAAGTCTTAATTTTCAATTTCTAGCTTATTTTCTTAGTTTAATTTAGCTGTCAAAAGTCATAAAAAACCTGAAAACTCCAAAAACAGTACTTAGAGTCCTTAGAATTTAAATTTGTTAATTTAGCTTATGGGTATAGATTTTCCAGCTTAATTAGATAGCTTATGGGTAGTTTAATAAGTCTTCAAAGTTTTAGAGTCTAATTTAGCTTTATAAAGTTTTTATCTTGCTTGGATCTTGAGTTTCTTTGCTTATTTCCTGAGTTTGCTTACTTCATGATCAATTTCAGTAGCATAAAAGTAGTTTAAGCTTTAGTTTCTTTTCATTTATAAAATAAGCATATCATAAGCTCTTTAGAACTTCTTTCCTTTTTCATTTTGATCTAGTTTTGAGTTTTCTATAGCTTATTTTCTAAAACCAAGGGATAAGCCCTCCTTTCTGTAACAGCTTAAAGATAAGCTCTTTTAGAGCTTATTTGAGAGTTTCAACCCTAGTAGCCTTTATTAATCTTGTTCCCCCTGTCTTCCTTTACAACTTTGCTTCTTTGAGTTTTTCATTTTAAGCTCTTTAAAATTTCGAATGCTTATTGGACTTAGTTTGTTGTCGGGATAGATTCTCAGGGTAGAAAGTGTAACTTTTCGATTTTAATTGTTTTTCAGTTAGTCCCTCCGTTAGTTAGTAGCTTTGCCAGTTAGTCCTTTTCCTTTTTGCACCATTAGTCCTAAGATTAAGTAGTCCTTAAGTTTTATCTTAATTAGTTTAATAGTTTTAATTAATAATTAGGGTTAAGTTTTAATTAGTTTAATTAAATTTTTATAAAAAAAATATAAATTAGGGCTTTTGTTTTTAATAATCTTCGGCAATTTTTCTTTATCTAGTAAAAATTTTAGTTTACATTTTTAAGATTTAAAATTTGTTTACTTGCTTAATTGTCATTATTTGTTTTTTTTTAAGTAGTAATAGCCTTTCCAAAATATCTTTGCTTCATTCAAATCAGAATCCGAACTAAAACGTGGTTTCAATCTCACTAGTCCTTGGGGAAACACCCGGGTGATCATACTTTACCCGGTAACATACGTATAGTTACATATTTTATATATGAATATTTTGTAATTTTAACTTTTTACCTTAGTTAAAGGTGAATAGTTGGGATTTACCGAAGTAGTATTTTTATTATATATTTTATAGGTACGTAATACTGCGAATCAGGTATAAATGTGGGTATTTGTTGAAGCGTAGAAAAGTTTTGGTGGTTCCGGGAGTGCCTAAACGCATTTTATTGCGAAACGTAATCACTTTACGCAACCAATAAAAATAAAATGAACAAGGTTAATAATTATCCTCAAAATAATTACTTAACCCTTGCTTGATGTAAACATTTAATTGTTTGATGCCCGTTTATATTGAACGCTAATTTTTAACTTACGCGATTTAAACTTAATTCATGAAATCACAAGCAAACGCGTACAACACTAAAAATAAATAGTAGATTTATCGATGTCATCAATGACTTGAAAACACAGGGTGTTATATTCTTGGTGCTTTAACTTGATCTAGACATCCCTTTAACTTCTGGTTCATACACCTTGAGGTTGTTGTAGAGATCATCCATGCTCATTGTATCCAAATCAACTTTATTCCTCCACATAATAGCATGTGTGTTCCACCCAGATGACAAACTTCTTAATAACTTTTGATTAACATCTTCTTGTGAAAGCTTTTCATCCAAAAGCTCCAACTGACTCACAAGCTTTTAAAGCCTATCAAAAGTTTGATCAAGCATCTCTAAGCTTGGAGCAATGAAGTTTTCATATTGCTGCTTTAAGAGATTCCTTTGAGTCTTTCTTGTAGCTGCATTCCTACCAAATATCTTTTCAACAGCTTCCAGCAACTTCTTAGCATCCTTTATAAAGTTAAACTTTAATTGATGTTCATTGGGAATGCCCATCATTAAAGAACTTCTAGCTTTCACCTCTAATCTTCTTTGAGCCTTTTCTTTAGCAGTTGTAATAGGCATCTCTGTCATAACTCCTTCCATAATTTTTATTTTTAGCAAGGTTGCACCATTCTCTATGACTTCCCACAGTGCATAGTCTATCATCTGGATATATTGTTCAATCCTCATCCTCCATATCTTATACTCACCAGGTTTGAGCATGGGAACTTTAGATGCACCCACCATGTGTGCAGAATCTTAATCCATATCTTTGAGCAAAAACGGGTTCTTCTTATTCACAGCTTCTCCACAAGCTCTGATACCACTTGTTGATCCCACCTCAATAGATCGAATTCCTTAAGCTTGTTTAAGGTTTAGTTATATTAGATAAATCTAACACAACTATAGTAGAAACTATTTTTAAATGTATTAAAGATTATGCGGAATCTAATCTTTAATATTAAGAAGAATTATCAATGAAACAGTAATTCAATGAACATACAGTTCAACAAATAAGCTCCAATATTATTAATGATAATAATACGAATACACTCAAAGTATTAGGGTTACAAAGACCTTGAAGCTATGAATTATACGTCTAATAATACTTCAAAAGATTGATAAAAGATATCAAACTCTATGCCCTAGGACCTCCTTTTATACACCAAAGAGTCCTAGTCGGCTTATAATATTTTTCTAAGATATCCATAATCTTTTCTATAAACAAATAACTTAATACATATCATATAAGTAGTACTAACAACAAACAGTACTAACTTATGAACCTCAGCAGCATTAACTTATCTCTGAGCAGTCTTAACCTTAAGCCGTACTAATATTCACTAGTAGTAGTAACTTTGTACTAGCAGTAGTAAACACTTAGCATATTTTCACTAGCAGTACTAATATTCACTACCAGTAGTAACTGTGTATTAGCAGTAGTAAACACAACACTTAGCATATTTTCTTTGAAGTTCATGAGCAGCACTAAATCTAGCTGAGCAGCATTAACACAAACATGAGCAGCAGTAATTCAAACAACATCAAGAAGACTTTTAATCCCAACAGTGCTTGTTTGTAAACTTGCAGACCCATGTTCATATCTTGCAAAAGACATTTTTATAAAAAATCCAAAAGTTCTAATATATTAAAAAACGAAATTTACAAAAAAATTAAAAAATTAAAATTAAAAAAAACTGATGACATGGCACATGGACTTATGACATGGCGTTATGATATGGTATAAAATGGTCAAATGCCTCCTGTTATATAATATAGGGATACATACATATATATATATCTTATATATTAATATTATATAGATATATATAATAAATATATATATAACAGCAACTGAAAATGACCCAAAAAACCGTTTTTCTTCTAATGTGGTGCTATAATGAAACAATGTGGAGTGCGGTTTATCTCGGCTCAAAGGGAGAAAACATATATATTTGGGTATGTGTAGTATATATATATATATATATATATATATATACATATATATATATATATATGTGGTGGGGATACAATGAGAAGGCCCTTAAAATAAAAAGGATAAAAAGCCATCTCAACCCTTAGATTAGATCTTAATGATCAAAAAAGCGTAAAGTCACTATTGTAAATAATGAAAACTTAAGGGGCAAAGTCGTGTCAATAGAAAATAACCCCACGTTACAAATGACGTCATTTTCTTTTAACAAGTATATTATTCTTATTTTTCCTCCAATTTCACACACTTTCTCTCTCCATTTCACACACTAAAATCACAGACTAAATTCACACACTAAATCAAAGCAAATCGCAACTGCATCAAACTAATAGTGAAGACGAATCTCACAATCTTAAACCTTTCAAATCACAATCGAATTGTTCTTGTATCATTGTGTCAATGATGTTTTAGACAAATCTACCGCATCTTAAACGACCTCGTAAGTTGATTTATGAACCCTAATTTTGTTACTACATCTTTTTGTTAGTTTTGGTTTGCTAAAATCTTTTTTTATCAATTTAAGTTTGTTTTTTTAATATGATGATGTAGACAATCAAATTTGTTGAAGAGGGTGTGTATGTGTATGTTTTTGAATGTTTTTTTCCATATCTGAAACAAAATTTAGAAAAAAATAAATAAAAACGTGTTTAAGAAATTTACGTACAAGGTGTTTGATAAAATGTCTTAGCTAGACTTTATAATTATGATGCACTAAATTTACATTGTGATGTAGTTATTTTGAATGCTGGTGTAGTTGTCTGTCATATTATGTGTAGGTTTTTATTTTGATTATGATGCAGTAGGTTATTTGTGTGATGCACTTGATTTTGTAATATGATGTAGTAGGTGTTCAGTTTTGTGTATAAAGATGTATTAGGTTAAGCGTATGTTGCGTTATGTGCGTAAATGTGTTTGTATGTTTGGTTGTTTGTGTGATCCACTTGACTTTAAACTGTGATGCAGTAGGTGTTTTGTTTCCACGTATAAGGATGTAATAGGTTAGGTGTAGGTTGCGTTATATAAAGTTAGATTAGTTTACACACAGTGTGTTTTATGTACCAAAAAGTGTCCATGTGTATGTTTGTATGCTTAATGCAGTTAGTGTATTGAAGTGATGCTGTTTGTACTTTTTTGTGGCATATGAGGTTAGATTAGTTTACGCTCAGTGTGTTTTATGTGCCAAAAAGTGTCTTTGTGTAGGTTTGTATACTTAATGCAGTTGGTGTTGAAGTGATGCAGTAGGTACATGTATGTGCATATAGTAATGAGTTTACGGCTACTCCAAAAATAACTCATGTCTTTATGTGTGTATCCTATGACTTAATGCAGTTTATGTATTAATGATGCATTAGGTTGTCAAGTTACCGCTTTATATGGTTTATTAGATTAAGCATAATGTGTTTTATACTTGGTTGTTTTGTCTTAATACACGTGCAATAAATGAATACATAGATGTTTAGTTGTCATGTATATCTATGTGTATTATTATAGTGAAGACTTTATCACCAGCCATACTTAACATATTGAAGATCTTTTAAATGTTGATTATTGCACTCATCATTATCATGTTCAATGAAATCAGTAAAATGTGTCAAAGTGAGCCAGTTTAGAATAAAGGAGTTTGATGACACTATTTTGTTTATCTAAAGAGAATTGTTTTTTGTCTAATTCATAAGAGGAATATTATATTTTATATAAGAAAACACCTTGAGGAGGGTTGTCCTATAATGCGTTTTTTAGAAATCTTTGCATAGGCATAATATCAAGGTGTTGTCCTTTCCATAGCAATAACAAGTTTTTTTATATAATATGCAGAGGTGGCAACAGAATTTGCAATTTCCCTTGTCTAAAGATTAGTGGCTAGTGATTCAAGAGTAATAACTTCATCATCTTGTTGATGCATTGGCAAAGGTTTGATCCTACTCTTAAAAATCATTTCTTAACTTGATTAAATTGAGTTTCTGTTCTAATAAAATAATGCAACTGCAGCTTGCAACAAGGCCTGATGCATCTGAGGCACTTTGACAACTTGTTGAAATTGCAAGGAGTCTCTCATCGACTTTTTCTGGTCTTCCTTCCGGTAAAGATGATTTTGCTAAGTTTTTTTAGCTCGTATAGGTTTTGACAGCTGATGTGTCGTTGTGTATGTGTTATTTATGTATCAAGTTTTACTATTTATTTTGTGCCGACTATACCTAAAAACAACACTTTAACGGGCAATATACCTGGTCAGATGGAGTTTCGTGGTAAGTAGGGTGTGGATCACTAAGAGCGAGAGCGTTAATTCTTAATTCTATCAGTATTTTAGTTATTTAAGTTAAACCTAAAACTAATGCAAAAGGGGGGTTTTAGTCTGAGAGACTGGCACGATTTTGTGTATCTAACCTAGCATTTTGATGACAAGTAAAGCAATAAACAAACACAAGAAGACAAACAAACGATAGAGAAGCAATCGAGAACTAATGTAAGGAAAACGTATCAACCATGAATAATCCGATAAAACACAGGTTTGTTTATTTAGTGCAATGATTGTCTTATCTCGAAGGGCATATCATTCCTAGACTTAGGCGGTACTTCTTCCTAAGACCTAGACACGCTAATTCTGTCATAATTAGACGCATCCGCATAAAGCTTCCTTATGTTGATTATAATCTATCTTAGGATCTAAGTAATGGTGCTCTTACTAAACCCTAGCTCATCGAGACTTTACCCACTTACTGCTTAACGACAATTTATATACTAGTAGTCCACTGTCCGAGTCCTTACCAATGGAATAAGAACGTACTCGTTGATACCAAGGTCACCTTATGGCTCAACTAAGCTCACTAATCTAAAGGCAAAGATAGGTCAATATTTGTGATCCTATGATTCTAGATATATAAATTGCAATATGGAGAGCTATCCCGGACTCTTAGCCTACGCCCAAACAACACCAAAGTTGCAGCGCATTAAATATGTAGGACTAGACCCAGTTGAATGATAGGTCGCATACTTAAGCACGTAAACGAATATAAATTGATAAACATAAACAACAATCAACGATAAATTAAGCAATCAAGATAAATAAACCAAACATTAGATCTTCATAAATACCTAAAGGTATCAGCCGATAGTCATTGTAAAAATACACACGGTTTGATATATGAACGATTAAAGTAAAGAAACCTCGATCGAACGCGTATTCGGTTGTGCGAAGATTACAAGAGTTTTCCTATGATCTTGAGGCTCTTTTCTGACCTTCTAGGCTCTTCTGATCGTCTCTTGGTCGACTTGGTGGTTTAAGGATTCACTTGCATGCCTAACATTAAGTTTAGGGTCGTCTATATATATCGTGTATAATGAACATTGAATACGGCGTATTGAAGTTTATGGATACGGCGTATTGGACTTAAATCCTTCGTGGCATCTGGTGAAGTGTAGGCACGGATACGCCATATCTTCCTTGATGGATACGGCGTATTGGTCTTCAGAAACAGTAATCTTCAAAATATCTTCATTTAAGCTCCAGAATGCGCGCCTTTTGCTATGTTTCACCAATTACTCCATAATTACTGCAATTCTCAAATATAAACGATTAAGTAATAATTTTTTGCAATAACCATACAAAATGGGTTAATATTGTGGGATAAATAATGCTATAAAATAGACGTTATTTGATGTCTTCAGTACTGTTTGTTGTTAGTACTGCTTATATGATATGTATTAAGTTATTTGTTTATAGAAAAGATTATGGATACTTAGGAAAGTATTGTAAGCCGATTAGGTCTCCTTGGTGTATAAAAGGAGTTCCTAGGGCATAGAGTTTGATATCAATCATATCAATAATCAATTGATCTTTTATCAATCTTTTGTATTATTGGACGTATAATTCATAGCTTCAAGGTCTTTCTAACCCTAATACTTTGAGAGTATTCGTATTATTACCATTAATAATATTGGAGCTTATTTGTTGAATTGTATGTTCATTGAATTACTGTTTTATTAAGAATTGTTCTTAATATTAAAGATTAGATTTCGCATAATCTTTAATACATTCAAACACAGTTTCTACTATAGTTGTGTTAGATTTATCTAATATAACTAAACCTTAAACAAGCTTAAGGAATTTGATCTATTGAAGTGGGATCAACAAGTGGTATCAGAGCCATAATCGATTTCATTCAATCATTTAATCGATTTCGATTAAGGGTTTCAATCGATTTCATAAATATTTCGATTAAGGGTTTCAATCACTATATTTTCCATAATCGATTGCAAACCCTCATTGGGCTCATCCAATTGGCTGTGATTCTAAGACTTGGGCTCAAAGAAAAATTAAAGGTCAAGATTAAGTCTTTGGTTCCTCTCACGACAAAAACACAACAAACACAAAGCAAAGAAGCTTGGACAGCTTATAAAGGAGAAAGAAGACAGAAAATGAAGAGTAACCAGGAGTAGAATAGAATTTATCTTTAATGTTTTAACTTAATGTTTTTAAGCTTATTCTGTAATTTAAGTTTTCAAGCCTTGTAAATTTTGTATGTTTAATGAAAATTCAAGTTTATTGGTTTATGCAAATCTGTTTGTGTCACTTAAGCTTTTACATGTTCACAAAGTCATTCTCATAATCTCTCACAAGCTCATACCACTGGTTTTCTTATCAAAGCTTTTACAAAAGATTTTTATAAGTTCAATGTTTCATTAAGAAGGGAATGGGTATTCTGTTTGCAGCTTATTGGATGAATAATCAATTTTGGATGGCTTATTGGGTTTAGAGCTTATGGAAGCACTTAGGTTAGAATAGGTAGGGGTTTTTGGTTTAAATCAGTCTCAAAAAGCTTAGGACCTCTTGTAAGTGTTCTTTTAAATTTTTGCTTATTTTACTGTTCATTAGCTTATTAATTGCTTATCATTGTTTTTTCTTGCTTATTTCTGTGTTTTATGCTTATATGTGTTTGTTTATTGCTTTTGTGTGCTTTGTTTAAGTTTTTACTTTAAAACTGTCATTTTCCCCTTTTACCGCTTATTTCTAGTTTGCTTATTTAATTGCCTTTTAATGTGTCTTTTATGCTTATCTCTGCTTAACTTTGCTGTTAACATTTCTTTTCAAAACCTTTTTCTTAACTCACCCTTTATCAGCTTTAAAATTTGATTTTTAAACCTTAAAGGGGTGTTTGGGTCAAGACTTTAAAATGGGTCAAATGAAGTAAAAACAGGTCTTTGGGTCTCAAGCCAAATTTCATAAGATCTAATTAAGTGTAAACACTAGTTTTTATAAGTTTAAAATTAGTATTGTTAAGTTTTCAAGTTAGATTATTAAAATCCTAGTTTGCTATTTTAAAGGTATTTGAAATTGCTTATTTATATTCTCTTGCTTAAAAGTTGTTTTTAGTTTTCATTTCATGCTTGTTTATAGCCTATAATGCAGCATATTAAATAATGTTTTTGGCCATTGTGTCTTGCCTATCTCTGTCCAAATGTCTATGTTTCAGTTTCATAGTTTTAAAACTCCTCTTTTCAATAACTAATTTAGGTTATATGATAAGCTAGATTTAAGGAATGAAATTTGTTAACATAAGCTCATTAGGCATCCATCTCAAGCTGTTTTAGCTTATTTTTGGTTTTACTAATCCTTTTTCTTGCTTTATTTTTAAGGTTGCAAGATGTTCGCTAAAATACACATCATTTTCTACAATTCCCGTAAGAAACACTATAAAAGGACTAAAAATACTAAAATATGCTTAATTATATTGCAAATAATTTTGTTTGGTATTTTTATGTCTTGCATGTAAAAGGATTGAAAACGGTGCAAAAACGGATTTATCGGGCTCAATTTGATCAAAGTTAATTATTACTCAAAGCTAAGATGAAGTCGTTAATATTTCCCAAGCATGCCATTGGAAAGAGCACGAGAAAACGAGTCCAACGGTGCCTTCAGATTTTATGGGGCCAACCCGTAACCCATTTAATGGGTCGGACCAGCCCAAGCCCAAATTAAAGCCAACAATATTAAAAAGCCATGTCAAATTGTAAAGAATCATAATTCAATATATATTAAAAGTGAAGTCACAGGGAAACGTGATGGAAAATTAATTCCAATATCTCCATGTGCGGGCGCACTAAGGCATAGGAAGGGCGAGTAAAAAGTCGACACGTGGCGGTGCTATTTATATATTTCAATTCATTCTTCAGTGTATGAAAGTGAATTTGATCCATCGGACACAAGTCTCGCGTTGAAATGAAGCATACAAAAAGGCCACGTGGCTCTAGCTTAGCGGTTGGATCTATTCTACAAAGTTGGTGATCCGTGGGAGCACGAGTACAGGCCAATGATTGGTCAAATTATTATCTAATCATTGGATACAAGTTACAAAATCACCCCTCTTGGCTATAAAAGAGCAACCCGCTCCCCTCATAGAGGGAGTTAGTGAGTTATATTTTTTTTACTTTTTAGTGTTTAGTTTTTTCTTATTTAATTTTTGTATTAGCTTATTTCAAATTTCCAGATTAGTGTTTATTTTTAGCTTATTTGTTCCAGCTTATTTTAAGATTATTGTAATGAGATTTGTTCTAGCTTAATGAAGTTTGTGTTTAAAAAGTGCTTAATATTTTGGCTTAATTTCTTTTCCTCTTCGATTTTTCGAGTATAAGCTTATCATAGGGCTTATTTCTTGGCTTATTGACTGAGCTTGTTTACAAATAAGTTGTAAAATCAATAAGCTATTTCCTAGTTTATGGGTTTCGTGTACTTATTTATTAAAGCTCAACCGGTTAAGCCTATTAATAAGCTTAGTGGACTTAGCTTATTTTCGAACCAAGTTCTCTCCTAGAGTTATTTTCGCGTTCATTGGATAAAGTTTCTTATAGCTTATGCGATTTATATTAAGCTTATATCAAGTCGAAATAAGCAACTGTTTATCTTCGGATTTAGTTCTTCTCATTTAGTCGCTAAATAAGCTTTCTAAGTGATCTCTCGATTGATTAGTAGTAGTTATAGAATTCATTTTTTGCTTACTTTTAGTGTTTATTTGGTTTGCCTAGATCTAGTCGTGCTTTGATTACTTGATAGAGTTATTTTGCTTCTTAGTTACTAATAGAATAAGCTACATCATAAATTTAGTTGTTGTTATAGTACTTAAGCTAGTTCGGTTGTATCGTGTTTCGCTTGACAATCGTCTAGAATTGCTAGTAATCATGCCTGCACTTGGTAGAATTAATGTTGGGCAACATTTTTAGTATGAATCTCGTTTGGTTTGTAAACAAAAATAATGAATTGGGCTTTAATTTTACAGTTAGGCAGCATTTGGTTTGTTGAAATATCATTTTGAGCCTCAATTGCATTTGGGCCTACGTTAAGTTTAAAACAATTTAAATGAAGTTTGAAATTGTGAAATAAATTGTGTTGAGTTAACAGTTTTATGTTTGTAATTTTGATTTCGGTACCGGTCAACTCATGAGGCGAGGAGCTTAAGGGTTTATTTAGCTAGACCGACTTTGATTAGTTGTTTTAGTTAAATAAATCGGGTGGTAATCGTTTAATTGCGGGTCTCCGATTCGGTTCATTTTCTTATCCTTTTTTAATTAATTAGTGTAGTTTTATTTTATCGTTTTATAATATTTTTGCCTATTCGATTTTTGCCATGCTTAGTGTAGATTTATTTTAGTAGTTAAATGCTATGATTAATTTCATTATGAGTAGTGAGTAGATTTATTAGTGCTTGTTAAGTGACTTGTGATTTGGAATAATTTCATCGTTGTTAAGAGAACTTACCGTAGGCTCACACGAGAGTGTTGCTTCAGATGTTAACGTGTCATTAAAGACTACACCTGTCGCGCGCGCTCCTTATTGTTTAGCGCCGTCTAAGATGAAAGAATTGTCAAATCAATTGAAGGAGTTGTCGGAGAAAGGATTCATTCGACCGAGCTCATCGCCTTGGGGAGCTCTGGTGTTGTTTGTTAAGAAGAAGGACGGATCCTTTCGTATGTGTATTGATTACCGTGAATGAAACAAGTTGACAGTCAAGAACCGATATCCACTTCTGAGGATCGATGATCTATTTGACCAACTGCAAGGTTCGAGCGTGTACTCAAAGATTGATTTGCGGTCGGGTTACCATCAACTCCGTATTCGAGAGGAGGATATACCAATCACAGCCTTCCGAACCCGGTATGGTCATTTTGAGTTCCAAGTAATGCCGTTTGGATTAACCAATGCCCCTGCGGTATTTATGGACCTAATGAATCGAGTGTGCAAGTCGTACCTCGATAAATTTGTGATTGTGTTCATCGATGATATACTCATTTACTCCAAGAGCAGAGAAGAACATGAAGAGCATTTAAAGATTATTTTGGGGTTACTCAAAGAAGAGAAGTTGTATGCCAAATTCTCAAAGTGCGATTTCTGGCTCGATTCGGTACAATTTCTCGGTCACGTGATCAATAGGGAAGGAGTTCACGTTGATCCCTCCAAAATTGAAGCCATCAAGAATTGGTCTACACCTTCAACACCAACCGAAGTGAGACAATTTCTGGGTTTAGCTGGATATTATAGAAGATTCATTGAGGGGTTTTTTTTAATTACCAAACCACTTACGAAACTAACCCAGAAGAACAAGAAGTATGAATGGTGTGAAAAAGAAGAAGCAGCCTTCGAGATGTTGAAATAAAAATTATGTAGTGCGCCAATATTAGCGTTACCCGAAGGATGAGAAGACTTTGTCGTATATTGCGATGCATCTATTAAAGGTTTTGTATCGGTGTTGATGAAAAGAGAGAAGGTGATCGCTTATGCTTCACACCAATTAAAGAAGCATGAAGAGAATTATATGACTTACAATTTGGAGTTGGGTGCCGTAATTTTTTCCCTACGACTATGGAGACATTACATGTATGGAAAAAAATGTGTTGTGTTCACAGACTACAAAAGTCTTCAATACATTTTAGACCAGAAGGAACTCAATATGAGGCAACGCCGATGGATTGAATTATTAAGCGATTATGAAATCTTCTATCATCCCGGTAAAGGTAATGTCGTGGCAGATGCTCTTAGTCAGAAGGAGAGGGAAAAACCGATAAGGGTTCGAGCTTTAGTTATGACAGTTTATCCTGACTTGTCTGAAAGGATACTTAAAGCTCAGACTAAAGCAATGAAGAACAAAAATGTGAAGGCAGAAAACCTGGGAAGATTGTTGAAGCCGATATTTGAAATTCGTTCTGATGGAATTCGATACTTCGATAAACGAATATGGTAACGGATTTTTTCGGAATGATTGTGAACCTGATTATGCATGAGTCACATAAGACAAAAGTATCGATTCATTCCTGGTTCCGATAAAATGTATCAAGACTGAAGAAGCTTATTGGTGCGCGAATATAAAGGCCGATATTGCACCAGTACGTAAGAAATGCCTGACTTCGCCTAAGGTGAAAGCTGAACATCAGAAATCGTCAGGATTTACATTTCCAACAACCTGAAATCCCTGAATGGAAATGGAGAAGATAACTATGGATTTCGTATTCTGGTCTTCTAAGAACCCCAAATGGTTTATGAATACGATTTGGGATATAGTCATACGTTAACTAAGTCGGCTCATTACCACGTCCTGCCGATGAAGAAACGATAGAATGTGAGAAATTAACTCAGTTGTATTTTAAAGGAAATTTTTTGTAGACACGGATGCCCATATTAATCATATCGGATAGCGAATAGCCGATCTTTGCCTCAGTGATCTAGAGATCACATTCAGAATGCCTTAGGAACCGAAAGTGGAATATAGCACTGCCTACCACCAGAACCCATGCCGAGTGAGAGAAACAATCAAACTTTGGAAGACATTGGTTGAGGGCGTGTGGTCATTGATTTTGTAAGAATTAATCAAACAATTACCATTATTGAGTTTTCTTAATATAACAGTTACCATCGATATTAAAGCGCAACCTTTCGAAGAAACACACGGACGGAAGTGATGATCGCCTATTTGTTGAGTGAAGTCGAAGATACCACTTACGGGCCAGAATTAGTTCGAGAGACTACATAGAAATCGTAGCAATCAAAAACCGCTTATGACCGCTCTTAAGCCGTTCAAAAAGGTTATTCAGGGCGTAAGACGTAAACCGATGGAGTTTAGTGTGGGGGACATGGTTATGTTAAAGGTGTCACCATGGAAGGGTATGATTCATTTTGGTAAAAGAGGGAAGTTGAGTCCACGATACATTGGGCCGTTCAAAATAATCGAGAGGATTGGTCCTGTGGCGTACAAATTAGAGTTACCTGAGAAACTCCGTGGGATTCATAATACGTTCCATGTCTCTAATCTCAAAAGGTGTCTGGCGGACGAGAATTTGATTATTCCGTTTGAAGAGATTCAACTCGACGACAAGTTGCACTTTATAGAAGAGCCGGTTGAAATTATGGATCGAGAGGTAAAGAGACTCAACAAGCGAATCCCCATCGTTAAAGTTCTTTGAACTCGCACGAGGTCTGGATTTTCACATGGAACGAGAAGACTTCTTTAGAAGCAGATATCCGTACTTATTCTCGGACAAGAAAAAGGAGAGTACGAGGAATCAAGCACCGGGTCGGCGCTTTCGTAAGGGGAGAAGGATGTGAAACCCCGTATTTTAAGGTCACTACTTAATTTAAATTAACAGTTAAATCTTGAAATTTTAATTATTTATTTTAATCTTCATATGCGACTTTAATAAAATCGTCAATTTAAATCTCTGGCGAGTATTTACAAACTATATCGCTGTTATGTCAATCAGAAATCACGAATGCCGTCTTTTAAACCGTTAGGATTTATTTTATTTTTTTTAATATATTTTTTCGCCTTTATTTGTATTAGACTTAAACCGAGTCAAAACTTTTAGTTTATAAAAAAGTGACGGGTAAAATCAAATTTGGGCCGGGATTCACTTAATATAACAAGGTTAATACAAAAACTAGCCCATCAAACCCTTTTCTCTCCTCCATATCTGGCGGCCCAACACAACCCATACACCCTTTTTATTATTATTTTTTTAAGCCCAATCTCACCCCTTTTTGATATAACTCGGTTATAGATAAGCCCAACTTCATCCTTCCTTTATTTATATACACCGAACCACGATACACTCAGATACTAAACACAGAGTACAACATATCTATTTTTCCTGCTCTCCCCTGTTCGTCGCCTGCTACCACAACACCATAACCATCATCACTCACTCTTCATCAAATCACCTTCATTATTAACCCAAAACCTCCATAAACTAATCCCTTCTCAATTATAAACCAACATGCAAAAACTTTTCAAGAAAATGGGGTTTTTGAAAAGTTTAGTAATTTCAAGGTTATTGACTTATTGTGGAGGAAAAGATTACTAATTAATATTGAAGAATTATGCTCAAGAAAAATTAAAATTTTGGTGTTTGGGATTTGGGTTGCCGTGGCCAAGAGCAACAAAACCATAAGGGTTTTGTTGTGATCATCTTGCAAATTCCATTCTATACATTGTGGGTAAAAATTTCCTTAATTTCTATTTTGATGAATCATATATATGAATGCATGTCATAAAAATTGTGTGTTGAGAATCTATTATAATCTGCCAATAAATATGTTCTTGAGTATTCAATGATTTAGGGTGTTAAGAAATAATTGTTAGGCTAGTATAGGATTGTTGAATGTGTTATTGAAGCGAGAAGTTGGTGAATTAAAGGCGATATTGATCCTCTTATGAGACCATAAAATTCAGATTGGTTGGTGGCGAAATTGGGTTGTTTGAATTTGATGACCTAAGAATTTAGTATAGTATGTATCCATACTTCGCTGCGCTAATTCGCAGCGACTTGTAAACTCTAAAAACGAATCCTAGGCGCTAGTTTTGAAGTTAGAAAAAAAACTTCGCAAAAATTCTGCATACCTTGTTTTGAATCCGAAATTTAGGCAGACTTTAGGAGGTCATAACTCGGTCATGCCGATAGCAATGATAGATTTGCAGGACATTTTAGATAACTACGTCGAATATACTTTCCAACGAACTAGGCCCCATCGAATTTCATGGATTTTTAAGTTTGGTCAAAAGCAATTGCAAACCTGGAGCCAAAACTAGGGGGGGTTTTGCTGTACTGATTTCACGGTAATATTGGTCTGTGCAGGCGTCAAAACACATATTTTCGCCGAAAATTTAAACTGGAAGTTACCCATGATATGTGTGACCTCCTGGAATTTTTCCAGATTTTTTTGAATTTTTTTGAAGAGTCATTTGCTGTTCTACTTTTGCTAAGTTCCTGCAGAATCAAAGTTAGGCATATTTCATTGCATCATTGTTTGTGAATTGTTAAGGTGACCATGGAATATAATGCCGATTATAGTGAGTTGTCACTACATATAGGTAATTAGATATAAGAGTTGGTCAAGAGGTGAAGTCAATTGGTGTTTGGTATATGTTTAATTACACATACCTTTTACCTTTAAAAACAAGCTAAAATAACCAAAAACGGACTTAAAATGACAAAAATATGCTTGTTTTGCTAATTGTGTTGTGTGCAGGAACGGATATCTAAGAAAAGGACGAAAAACGAAGCCAAAACGACAAAACCGGACACAGAATGGAAAAGCTTGGTAAAGACAAAGTCAAGACAAAGCCCAAGTCTGAAAAAGACAACCAAAGTCAACCCCGACAAATCCAAAGTCAAACCCGAAGCCATAAGTGAAGAAAAATAAGTTTAGGCCAAAAATTGCCAATCCTCAACTTATTTAATGAAGGAAAGAAGAAAAATACTGTATAGGGACTAAAATTGCCAAAAATACCACATGGGCAGTTTCTGCCAAGCCTCTCAAAATCATACAGCCACAAGATTGTGTTGAAATAACAAGTATCACCCCCGAGGGATGTTTCTGCCAAAATTCCTAAAACTTTAACCACCACACGACAGGATTTGCAAATAAACCTATAAACATTGAGGACCATTCATCCTAATCCCTAAACTCCCCCCCCCCGCCTACTTTGGGACTTAAACTGAAATAAAACATATATCAAATGAAGGTTATTTGTGACAAAAACCACAAACACATCAACCCCCCCCCCCCCCCCCCGTTTTAAAAATAGTGTACAATCTTCATCACCCTTTCCCAGCCAAACTCATATCCCCCCACAACCTGTAACTTTCAGACCCTCGTTGACCCCCATATGCCATCAAACCTCACTCTCATAAGCCCCCACCCCCCACATGGAATTTGGGGGTTTGGGGGGGGTGCCCAACTGCAACTCCAAAAACCATCAATTCTATCAATGGTGATATAGTTATTAGTGGGCACAAGATTAATGATGGCCCTCAGGATTTCTTTTGTGTTTCAACACCACAGCACAACAAACACAAGACGGGCATTTGTCTCTATAAAGAAGCACAAAGAGATGAAGACAAGAAGAGAAGACCAAAAACCTATCGTATGCCTAAAAAGTCTTTGAAGCCCTTATGGCAAAGGGATTAGCGTTTTTTAGGAGAGTAGTTTTTTAGCCTAGTTCAGTTTTTAAGTTTTTAAGTAGTTCAATTTTTATGTACTTGTATTTTTTTAAGATTAATGAAAATTCAATTTTATATTTTAATTTGTGTTCCAAGTTCTTAAGTTGTCTTAAGACTTTTAAAGCTCATACAAGCCACTTTATAATCTGTTTTAAACTTTGATACAAGAATAGAAGAAAAATTAAAAAGGAAAAAAAAAGTTAATTGTTGATGAAGCAATGGATGAATGAAGCAAACATGGATGGGCTCATTGGTATTTAGCTCAGCTTATTTATAAGCAAGGTAGATTAAGCTTATTTAGGTTCCATTTACTCCTGTTTTGAGCAAGGAGTTGAGGTATGCTCTCTTTTTAATTTTTTAGCTTATGGTTACTGTAGCAACAACTTATTAGTGCTTATTCTTAGCTTATTCTTGCTTTTCTTACTTGTTTATGTCCCATTTGTGTTTTCTATTGATTGTATGATTTTGTTTAAGCTTAAAGTGAAAACTGCCTAAAATAGCTTATTTCTACTTTTTGCTTATTATTTTATAAAATGCTTATTCTTTTTGCTTTTTACTTTTTAGTGCTTATTATTGCATATTTAATAATTGACTTTAAAATTTAGTGCTTAATCTAGTCTTTACAAGTGCTAAAATCCATTTTTAAAATTATAAAGGGGTGTTTGGGTTAAGCCTAAAATGGGTCAAAATGGTAAGGTAATGGGTTGTGGTCATGCGCCACTTTGGCTAAAAATAGCACATACTCCTTGAGTCTGTTTTCTAAAATTCTCAGTCCTAAAAGTGTTTTTTTCAACTTTCTAAATGGTCCTTAAATCAGTTGGTTTACAAAGAGACTCAAAGAGCTTATTGGATAAGGTCCACTTGTAACCTAAGTTTATGTTAAATTTGGTGTCATTTGGGTGTGTTTAAAAACACGTATTCAAATTATTTTGCTCACAATGCAAGATCTCTTTTCTGTCATAATTTTTGTGTCTTTCAAAAGTAAAAAAAGCTCATTTTCAAGTCCAAATCACAGATGGCTAAGTAGTATTTAATGTTTGGAATTTTTAAATATAAGCTCACCTTAATTCATTTTCAATTTAGTTTACTAAATTATTTGTTTTAGAGCTTATTGGAGAGCTTATTTTTAAGCTTACTTTAAAAGGGGGGGGGGGGGGGGTAGGGAGGGAGGGGGGGGGGGGCTTTGTTGAAACTGCCCTGGTGCTAAGGGCTTGCCTTTAAGCCCACTATTCAAGCTTATTAGAGGACCTTAGCTCAAGCTTTTGGCTTTTCTGAAAAGCCAATAAGCTCTTTTATAAGTCCCCTTATTTGTAGACTTAGCTTTGGCCGCCAGGTGCCTAAAATGAAGCTCAATTATGCCTTTACTGTTTCATTTAGTTAGTGTAGTAAATAAGCTTATTTGTGTTTTCTCTAGCTTATTATGCTTATTAGTTATCGAATTTTGCTCTCATTTACTTATTTAGTTAGCTTGTGAGTCTGTGTTTGCTTATTGTTCATTCCTATTGCTTATTATGTGCTAAAAGTCAAAAATCCACATGTGCCTTTAAGCTTATTTAAGCTTTCTGTTTTCTGAATGATTTAGCCTTTTCCAGCTTATTTAGTTGTTAGATTTTAATTCATAAGTGCTTATTAAGGTGAGTTAGATAATCCCTTTCCAGCTTATTAGTTAAAATGTTAGCTTATTAGACACCAAAAAAGCCATAAAGAAAAGCCATTTATTTTTCCTGAAACTCATTCAAATAGCGTACAGTCTGTTTCAATAAGATTTCAGCTTATTTTTAGCTTTTCACATAATTTGTAGTTAATAAACAATGATAAGTCTCAAGTGCTTATTATTAGTTTGTATACAATAAGTTTTTTCTAAAAAAAAAGGGATAAGAGGAAACCCCGGTGAGCAAGACTGGAACACGGGTCTCAACCCTCTTCCATACAACACTCTTACCGCTGTGCCCATGGGTCATTTCTTTAACCCTTACACTTTGGTTATAAGGGTGTTTTTTGTGTCCCTTTAGCTATAGCTCGTTTAAGCTTATTCTGACTTATTTAGAAGCTCACTTCCGGTATTCTTATTTTTCATTAGGTTAGTTTATAGGGTAAAGTATTTTAGTAATTTACTCAGAATTTAAAATTAGTTTAGTATTTTTATAATTTAATTTCATTAAAAGTTTTAAAAATCATAAAAAATAAAAAAATTATCAAAAAAATATTTTTCTTTTTTAGGAAATCTTATTTAGACATATTTAACTAGGAAAAATAGAAACTTTCGTAGGTTAATTTTGCAAACTTTTGATTTTTAAGAACGGTCTCGGCCCGGTTCTTGTCTTGACTCGTTTTGGGTCAAACGACCTCCGTTTTCAGTCTATTTTTTTTTTAAACTTCGATATTTTGTCATTTAGAATCTCTATTAGCTTTTAAATTTGTTTTAAGGTTTAATTTGCAAAATTTAGGTTTTGACCCTCGTTTTTCGTGCCCGTTTTCGGATTTAAGTTATTTAGCTTTCATTTTTAGGTTTTTCTCAATTGTTTTTGCTTGTTATTGATTAATTTAGATTTTTACACTCTAAAATCATTAATCTCATTCAAACTCCAATTTTCCGACTGTATCGATTCTTAAGACAAAGTATTCGATTCATCCTGGTTCCGATAAAATGTATCAAGACTTGAAGAAGCTTTATTGGTGGCCGAATATGAAGGCCGATATTGCCACCTACGTAAGTAAATGCCTGACTTGCGCTAAGGTGAAAGCTGAACATCAGAAGTCGTCAGGTTTACTCCAACAACCTGAAATCCCTGAATGGAAATGGGAGAAGATAACTATGGATTTCGTTTCTGGTCTTCTAAGAACCCCAAATGGTTATGATACGATTTGGGTTATTGTCGATCGGTTAACTAAGTCGGCTCACTTCCTGCCGATGAAGAAGACCGATAGTATGGAGAAATTAACTCAGTTGTATTTAAAGGAAATTTTTTGTAGACACGGAGTGCCCATAATCATCATATTCAGGATAGAGATAGCCGATTTGCTCAGAAGATTTCTGGAGATCACTTCAAATGCCTAGAACCGAAGTGAATATGAGCACAATTTGGGGAAGGGGGGGGGGGGGGGGGGGGGGGGGGGGGGGGGGGGGGCCTACCACCCATAAACAAAGGCAAGTGAAAACAATTTCAAGACTTTGGAAACATTTGAGGGCGTGTGTCATTGATTTTGGTAAGAATTGGAATCAACATTTACCTTTAGTTGAGTTTTCTTATAATAACAGTTACCATGCGAGTATTAAAGCCGCACCTTTCGAAGAACTCTACGGACGGAAGTGTAGATCGCCTATTTGTTGGAGTGAAGTCGAAGATAGCCAACTTACGGGCCAAATTAGTTCGAAGACTACATGAAGAATCGTGCAATCAAAAACCGCTTATATGAACCGCTCGTAAGCCGTCAAAAGATATGCGGGCGTAAGACGTAAACCTGATGGAGTATAGTAAGCGGAACATGGTTTATGTTTAAAGGTGTCACCATGGAAGGGTGTGATTCGTTTGTAAAAGATGAAGTTGAGTCCACGAACATTGGGTCGTACAAATAATCGAGAGATTGGACTGAGCGTACAATTAGAGTTTACCCTGGAAACACCGTGGGATTCATAATAACGTTTCCATGTCCTCTAATCTCAAAAGGTGTCTTGCGGACTAGAATTTGATATATTCCGTTTGAAGAGGATTCAACTCGACGACAAGTTGCACTTATAGAAAGAGCCGTTATGAAATTATGGATCGAGAAGTAAAAGAACTCAACAAAGCCGAATCCCCATCCGTTAAAGTTCGTTGGAACACCGACGAGGTCCCGGAGTTCACATGGGAAAACGCGGAAGACTTCTTTAGAAGCAGAATCTCCTACTTCTTCTCGACAAGAAAAAGGAAGAGTACGAGGAATCAGCACCGGTCCGGCGCTTTCGAAGGGAGAAGATGTGAAACCCCGTATTTTAAGGTCACTACTTAATTTAAATTAACAGTTAAATCTTGAAATTTTAATTATTTATTTTATCTTCTTAAGCGATTTTTAATAAAATCGTCAATTTTAAAAATCCTCGCGAGTATTTACAAACTAATTCGTCCGTTATGTCAATCGAGAAATCACGAATGCCGTCTTTTAAACCGTTAGGATTTATTTATTTTACTTTAATTATTTTTATTTTTATTTTTCGCCTTTTATTTGTATTAGACTTAAACCGAGTCAAAACTTGAGTTTTTATAAAAAGTGACGGGTTAAATAAAATTTTGGGCCGGGATTCACTTAATATAACAAGGTTAATACAAAAACTAGCCCAATTGAGCCCTCTCTACCCCTATATCCGGCGGCCCAAACAACCCTCCCAACTCTTTTATAAAATTAAGCCCACTTTCCCCTTATTTTTATCAAACCGAGTTTATAAGCCCAACTACACCCCTCATATTTTTATATAACCGAATAAATATACACAGATACACTCCTAGTTTCCAACGACTTAAACTTTGCTCTCTGTCTCTCTTCAGTTCGACGCCAATCAGCATTACACCACCACCATCAACCATCAAACATCATCAATTCATCCTTGAAATCACACCATAACACTTATAAATTATTCCTTATCAATTACAATTCACCATGCAAGGAATTTTCAAGAAAATTTGATTTTATAAAAATTAATCAAACTCAAGAATCATTGACTATTATGGAAGGAATGTGGTACTAGTTAATATTGAAGATTTGGGTTCAAGAAAAAGTTAAGGTTTATTGCTTTTGGGGGATTTGTAGCCGCGGCCAAAACAAGCAAAACCATCAAGGTTTTTGTTTGATCATCCCCTCTATTCAATTGTGCTATTTTGTAAGTAAAGTTCTTAATTTTCTACCTTGATTACTTATATTTATTTATATGTTATAAAAATTCCTAGTTGAGAATCCTTGTTATTATAGATAGAATGGATTATTGAGATCAATTAAGTGATTTAGCATGTTGAGGATGTTGGTTAGGTTAATTTAGGAGCGTTGAATATGTTTGTGATGCGAGAAATTGATGATTGAAGGGTGATATTAAGTACTAATTAGGACCAGAAAGTTTAGGTTAGCGTGGGAAAAATTGTGTTGTGATCGGACAAGTTTCGACCTAGGATTAGTGTAGGTCTTGTCCATAGCTTCGCGGCGTTATTTCGCGCGACTTGTAACTCTTAAAAACGAATCCTAGGCGCTAGTTTGAAGTTAGAAAAACTTTCGGCAAAAATTCTGCATACCCTGTTTTGAATCCGAAATTTAGGCAGACTTTAGGAGGTCATAACTCGGTCATGCCGATAGCAATGATAGATTTGCAGGACATTTTAGATAACTACATCGAATGTACTTTCCAACGAACTAGGCCTCGACAAATTTTAAGGTGTTAAGGTGGGTCAAAAGGCATTTGCAAACCCAAGTGCCAAAACTGGGTTTGCTGTCCTGAAATTCAGTTGTAGTAATAGGCTGTGCAGGCGGGTCAAAACATTATATTTTTCTATGAAATTTGAACTGGAAGTTTCCCATGATATGTGTGACCTTCTGGAATTTTTCCAGATTTTTGTGATTTTTTTTCAAAGGCCATCTGCTGTCCTATGTTTACAAAGTTTCTGCAGAACCAAAACTGGGCATTGTACATTGTATCATTCTTTGAAAGTAGTTGTGATGAACATTGAGTTTAACGCCAACTATAGTGAGTTATCAATACACATAGGTATTTGGAAATAAGAGATGAACAATAAGTGAAGTCATTTGGTGTTCATTAGACAACGTTTAGTAACTAGGAAAATAGGCGAATTTCTGATAATGCAAGTTAGAAGATTTTTAAGTTATTTTGGATTCTCAACATGGAATTTTTATACATGTAAGATTATATATACATGTTAATCATGTATTGTGTTATATGTAAAAGTATACTTATGTTATTAAAGTTAATTTCTAAAGCGTGGATTATCATTAATATAGGTCGGGTTTGACTTGTCGCTTTCTTCTCATTACGTGATTTCTCGGTTGGCACTTCTTTTCATGGTGAGTTCATAGCATCGTCTTTCTACTTCTTTGTTTTCTTAAAAACCCGCGAGGGGGATGCATGCTTTACTTTTTAAAATAGAACACAAATAGTTTTCCGTATGCTGGACCCGAATAATATGCTTATAATTGAGTACCTATCGCTAAAGACCCTAATATCGTGGAACCGTCAACTGCCTGTGATGGGTGGACGCTATGGTAATAAATAGGCCTATGGGGTGACTCCCCGTCCGGGGTATGAATCCTTTTGGATCACCCACTTGCAACGGATATATTATCTGAGATGTATAGGTATAAGGCGATAATACCTCATCGAAAGGGGCAAACTATATTGTATGGTCAAAGGTTTCGGTTGCCACGGGCTCAATGCATAATTATATATAAAACTTGTTTGATCCACAAGTTTCTTCAATGATTAAATGTTTGTGTTCTAATCTTACTGTTTCATTAAACCTATGAATTTCACTCAACGTTTGTTGACTTTTTAAGCATGTTTATCTCAGGTAATCAGGGCTAAGGACTTGGAGCTGGAATGAAGAGGAGGAAATGGCGCGTGCAAATGTTTTTGTTAAATTATAAAATTTCCATTCCTCGAACAATGTTTTTACCTTTTGTTAAAAATTTTCAGTTCTCCGAACAATGTTTTTACCTTGTTATAATATGGGTTGTTTCTGTTTTTTTGTTTGATTGGAACAAAATACACTCTGAAATTTTTATTTTCGGTTATGCGCAATATTGTTTTCAACGTCTCTTTATGAGTCGTTGGATTTAATACTTTTGTCTGGTGGTTCTATATAATTATGACTGTTGTACTTATTATTAACACCCCATTATCGGACCCGAATATAGTGTAAATTTGGGGGTGTTAAAAATCTTCACCATCTTTTAGCATAAGTAAAGGTGTAATGCTATTCTTCATTCATTCATTCTCATTCACTAGCAAAAACTCAAACCATTCTCTTTGTTTTCTCTCCCCTACCCACGGCTCACCCTAAATAACAAGATCAAACCATAAATTTTTCATTCTACCAAGCATACAAGTAATCTAGGGTATTATTTAAGGTAGTTGGAAGTATATTGGAAGCTTGGGTAATCATTCTAACAAGGGTTAAGCAAGGTCAAAGTTAGGGTTTTCTCATTAGGGTTTCAATTTGGGTTTTGATCTTTAGGGTTGATATTGTGATCTTCATCACCCTACACTGGTCTAAGGTCTTCTAAACCTTAATCTTTTCAATACTTTACTTTCATGTTGTGCATACTAGTTATCTTGTTATTCACCATTTAGGTTTATGTTTTTATGAGTTTACAAAATAAAGTGTACATATATGATATTCAAACCTATGTATTATTGTAGTGAAATAATGCTTAAAAATACAAACACACTTATTATGGTTATGGTTTAACTTATAAAGTTCATGGATGATTTACTTGTGAAAGTTTAAATACAAAGTTATATATAGATATAGAGATCATCATGGACACATTACTTGGACAAATGATGGACTAGAGGACTTAAAATACATAAGATTTGTGGTATAAAATATGGTAGAGGACTTGTAGGAATGCATTTATGCCAAAAAGTTTATAAAAATAAGTTTAAACACTTTTTATTTAAAAACTCAAAACATTCTGTTTGAAATCGAAAAATAAAACATTTATCTTCTATTTTATTAGTATACTATATGCCATGAGGATCGTAAGCATATAAAGAATTCGAAAATCCAAATTATAACGAAGAAGTTACACTACAACAAAATGAAGATAAGGCAACACCAATAAAGTGTTGTATTATGTCTTTAAAATGTTGCATTATGCTTAATGCGACACTTTACCAAGTGTTACGTTATGTAACGTTGCTAGTATATTCAACACTTAT
Source organism: Tanacetum coccineum (assembly GCA_026074375.1). Lineage (NCBI taxonomy): Eukaryota > Viridiplantae > Streptophyta > Magnoliopsida > Asterales > Asteraceae > Tanacetum > Tanacetum coccineum. The sequence continues at coordinate 8,892 of BQNB010067470.1, read as the reverse complement.
AATGGATTATGGCAACACATTTTAAAAATGTATGCCGAGATGTATAGCAATTGTGATACTCAATGAACAACACTTTTAAAATCAAATCAACAGTTTTTACACCTCAAATGTGCCAATTTTACACACAAAATTTAGGCAAACACTCTTTGATTCAATAACAACACTTTTCAAGTTAATGTGCAACACTTCTTCATTTGGAATCAGTTAACATACAACACTTTAATGTATCAAGTGCAACACTTTTTGATGTGTTATCATATTAGTGCAACACTTTTTTAATGATTTGTAGCACTTTTATTTCATGCAACACAAATGTTGAATGTTTATAATACACAATTTTTTCAACGAGTCTAATATATAAATTGACATTTCCATTCAGAAATAACTAAATAAAATAGAAAATATGATATTGTCTTTTGACCAATTTATTCAATGTAAAATAGCTAACATACATAATCCAATAGAAAGAAAAGGTATCTAATCAAAATTCCAGAAATCTTGGCATCTTCTTTACAGCTATCCACTTACGGCCTTTTTTTGGAAAAGTACATCAAAGCAATGTAGCCTACTATAGACGAAAACGATTAAAGTTAGTTTTTTTCTACATACCTTGAAATTAAAAAAAATAGCTACCATCATAAACTAATCTCTAAAATCTCAATCCAAATTCTGTTAACTAAATAAAGAAAAAAACATGGCAATGAGAACATACAGATACTAAAAACCCAATCAATTTCAGTAGATCAACAGTCTCCACGTTTGATTAAAAAGTCACTATCATCTATATTTCTGTAAAAATAGTTTACTAACACTTTTTTATTTAATTTGCTCAACACAACCGATTCCCGGAAAACGACACACAAATCTTCGCACTTTCTGTGCCACACATGTTTGGGTTTTTAAAACAAAATACACTAAGATTAATAGACACGTTATATTATCACGCCGGTTACTACTAGTTTTCCGTACTCAATTATTGATCTATATTTAATTATTATAAACAAAGAGCAAAACTATAGTAAACCATCTTTTATGTCACTCATTGGTCTTGTTGCTAAAAGGTTTCTATGTCACAGTTCTCCATCTTTTCCAATTTCAAAACATGCTCAAGTTGCAATTGCAATGACATTATTATACTTAAGATTTTAATTCAAATAGGCACAAATAACATTACAATAGTTACAACAAGCGTTCAACAAGATTTCCACATAATTCTTGATTCCTATTTCTAACCTCTAATTTTGTTTCTTAAGGACTAAAAAACCCAATTGACGAAGCATCTTAGATAAATATTAATATATGGCTAAAAGAATGCATAGCACATTAATTAAGAACAGCCCATTTTGTTTAACACGATAGTTTTGTGAAGTATCTTAACCTACTTCCCCACCGAGATCTACCCAAAAATTTGCCTTATGGACAACTTGCTGTCAAGGGACCATCATCATGTGTACGTAAACCGCACCACCTGAATGTGTGGAATATCAACATCAATGATTGGATTCAGTAAAATATCTCCATTACTTTCTTTACCTTAACTGGACGAAAAGGAGTATCCAACGGACTCATCACTATTACCTGTATCATACAAATGGTATACTATTATTCCTAAATAGATATACAAAACTTTGGTATTAGCTATAGAGATTTATTGAAGAAGTAACCAATGGTTAGTCACATAACCAACATTGTGTTCGTTAAAAAAACATAATCTTCACTGAAATGTTAAATCTTTAGACGAAAAAGTGGTTCGGGTCAACATGACCTATTAATATAAGTCACAAACTACCCGAGTTGACCCGTTACACAGCCTGTACATTTTGCAACCTCTTCTCATGATCTAGTAGTTTCCACATAGGACAATTCACTTATTTCCTTTATTTTGCCTACAACATATTTAAATAATGAGTTTGAGAACATACAATTCAAATACTCCTTTTCTACCTGAGTCGTCTAGAGCACTCGACACCACATCCTAGTACCTGCATTGTTCATTATTTTCCCATATTACACTTTACCAACTGGTAGCTTGAAGCACCTCGAGAACACTGTCAAGGCCACGTTATCGCACCACTTGACTAAGCCACCTGGTTTCGATAATGTCACTTGCCATCATCGATCACCACCTGAATATAGATGATAGTAAATTATATTTAGGCTCACATGTCTATTTTTTATGAATCTATGTAGTAACCTATAACTGGGATTTAAAAAGCAATATAGATCAGTTATGTTGATCTTATCATGTGAAATAGCCCATAGTGGTTAAGATAATATAACCAAACACACTACAAGAAAAAAGAGAAGACAAAAAGGAAAGTTACATGTTGATCTTGAATCCAGATCACACATAAATACACGACATTGGTTGAGGTCCTTCCTGTTGATTCACTGGATGCACAACGGTCTGTTTTTATAAAAACAATGGTTTTATTATCTTAAATTTAAAAGAGTATTCTGGTCTGGCCCGTTTTCATTCAATTTTGAACCTAACCCGGTTCTTTTCTTCAAGTCATTAACCATAAATCCAACGGTACACAGCCAACCACATTCCCGTCTTATTTTGTTTGTTCGTTTCACCAGTTTAGCTCGAGTTTTACATCTTTCGTATCAAAAAATTCTAAATGTTAAGTATGAATAAGATGTTTAATGGGTATGTATTGAGCACGTCGTATTATCTTGATCTAAAGACAATTATCCTATTGACTTCTATGCTAGTACCTTGTAAACGCTAGCCACTTCGGCAGCTGGTTACCAAAGTGAAGTACAAACGCATCCTTGTATAGATAAGTGATCATATAACCAATGTTATAGCTCTCGCATATAGTTCCAATTATTACTCATTCCAAAATACTTATTAGTATTACATAAGAAAAGCGATACAGGACTTAATGCGTTCATCTACACAGATATGGAAGAAATTTAAATAAACTTATAAACATCTTCAATTTACCCTCATGTTGTCATAAGGGATCCATTAAAAATATTATTAGAACAAACCTATAAACACCCATCATTTCTCCATGTCATCATATTCCATAAAGAGAACGAATGAGGGGTTCAAAGCAACTATGGACTATTATACAAATTTATCAATTATGTTAATCCGTACTACGTTTCACCAACGTTCTTTTCTAATAGTAACAATCAACATAACAAACAAACTAAACATTTGAAAGACAAAATATTGTAGGTAGATGCATTATTTTCTCAGGTAAACAGATAAGGTTTTCATGGCAAATCTCTTGACTCGAATGTACCGGGCCTAGAGCCCAAACTAAGGTTCCCTTGCTGCCGTATCTGACACATTTCCCCTAAACCTACTTTACATTAAAGAAAATCTATAATTTGGTCATTAAACTCATGATCCCCACATATAGAATAAAAATGAAAGTTACAACTATTTAAAGGATAATGAACGGTTAAACATACAATTGTTGTCTTACGTGTTCTTCTATAGCAGGTGCAAATAGTTCTAAGAGTTGTTTTAACAATTATTGAACTTCATGTACCGATTCAAGAAGAAGCTCCATAATTATTGATTTCAACGCCTCTTTAATTGTCCATTTATACGAGCAGTGCATTTTGTATCGTTTGCGTCTTTGTGGCAGCAGTTTCTACACGTGACATCAGTTTCTACACGCTAACACAACCTGAAATAACTATAAAAAACAAGTCAGGAAATCGTAACAGAGTGAATAAGGTTCTAATAGGTAAAAATACAAATTAAGCTGATAATTTATGAGTAAAAAAATATCCTTTGTAGCCGAAAAGTAAAAAAGACCTACATACTTCCAAAAAGAAGTCAAAATCAATTTGATTCTTAGTAAAACTCTATAGCTTTCAAAATAATATATGTAAATGAGTACTTGTATTACAACTCACTGAACATCACCACGTGTAGTTTACTGGATGCCAAGAACACATAGGTTACACTTGAACCGACTCCTTGATGAACTTTAAAAAGCTAAAAAATGATATGCAACGCAAGAATAAACTGTATAAGCAGAAACCCCCTACCCCCACCCCAAAATTAAAACCTTAAATATATATAAGTTGAAGAAAGATAACCTTTGAAATCCCTGTAGGTTGTAGACATGATATTGATAACGGCAGGTATAAACCCTAAACAAACACAATGAGTCTAATTGCAATAATTTTAATAACTCCTAAGAACACAAAGAAAGCCTAGTATACATCTATTGACCTATATAATAAGCAACAAGCACAACTTATTATAGTAGAATATACAAACTATTGACGAGTAGTTGTTTAACTTGATAAGGGCTGGGAGATCGAGGCGAACCTAATTATAATTTGGCTGCAAAACCGAATGTGGAGAAAGGAGAGAGAATTGATGGAGGAGGGTCTGAAATTTTCAATTTTGAGTGAGAGAAGGAAAGTTGATTTGGGGGAAAACAATTTTTAGGAGGGTCGGGAGAAGGTTAACCTAATTTCATTTAGAGCGGCAGGAGAGGCAGTTGAAATTATGTAAAAAAAAAGAATTGCAACACATTTGATAAAAATAGTTGCCTTAACATCAAAAAAAGCAACACATGATTTACAAATGTTGCTTAACAATAAATGTCATGTACAATGCACCAGTTTTAAAAAAAATGTTGCTTATAAAGTGAACATTACTTGGACAAATGATGGACTAGAGGACTTAAAATATATATGATTTATAGTAGGAAATATTGTAGAGGACTTGTAGCCATTTTATTAAAGTTAAAACTTCTAAAAACAAGTTTATAAAACTTTATAAAAATCATCAAACATTTTGTTTTAAATTCAAAAATAAAACATTTATTTTATATTTTATTACTATACTACATGTCATGAGGATCGTAAGCATATAAAGAACTCGAAAATCCAAATTATAACGAAGAAGTTATGCCATTTGCAAGTTTACGATAATTATATATATAAAAAGTATTTTAAAATATTTTTTTATAAAAATTCGTTACTGTTCTTAACATAAACTTTTTGGAAAATATTTTATTTAGATAGAATTTTTAATTACAAAGATGTGCTCGAAAAAATCACTAAAAACATAATTAAAACGAGCAAGTTATGATTTTTGGGATATTACGATAACTAAATATATAAAAATAGTTTTTTATAATTTATAAACAGTAAAAAGTTACTGTTCATCAGTAACAAAAATATTATAAATATAATATTTTGATAGATTTTCTTTATACGAAACCGTGGATATAAAGAACGTATTAAACGGAGTTAAAACGAGAAAGATACGCACTGTTTTAATACTTGTGCACTATTTCCTGACATAAATAGTGTTGGTTATTTTTTAATAAAAATTTCACGAAACATTTTAGAATGACTTATATTTATACGAGTTTTAACTTTATAAATATTATTTTACAAGGCGATTGAACTACTTATACGATAACACTCTACATATACTAAAAACGTTAAATCAAGTGTTTTTAACAAAAAGTATTAGTTGGTGGTGTAACATCATAACTTATGATGAGGTATTTACATTAAGTACATTAGACTCATTCGACCTATAAGTACTTAGCTTGTATTCGGACATTCGCGTGACGTTTTCACTTATTTGATATTCGTTATCCGTTCATTCACTTGAGGTGAGTTCATAGCCCCATGTTTTTACAGTTACAATGATTTACAATTTCTGGGGTGAGAAACATGCACTATTTTACAAATTGGACGCAAATGTACATTTTAACAT
>BQNB010067469.1:3141-33943 GCA_026074375.1 Tanacetum coccineum | reverse complement strand
GGTCGGGTTGGTCGGGTTCGGGTCAAACGGGTTGGTCCAAGTCGGGTCGAGGCTAAAAATAACATACCCGAACCCGACCCTATTTGAGCTCGGGTTAGTTGGGTTCGGTTCAAACGGGTCGAGTCCAAGTCGTGTCGGGTCAAGTCGGCTTCGGGTTTGTTCCATTTACAAAATCACATTATTGTAAACTGTGTTTATTGAATGAGTATAATGAGTACAATAAAATGTATATATATACTACACATTGGGCCTAATCATGAGCACAGGCCTTTGGGCCATACAAACACGTCTGCTAACATCCCCCCGCAGTTTGAGCGGGAGAGGAACGAACACTCAAGCTGGAGCGAAACTCATCAAACAAAACCGTATGTAAGCCTTTGGTGAAGATATCTGCATACTGATAATGAGAAGGTACATGAAGTACTCGGATATGACCAGCGGCAACCAAATCACGAACAAAGTGAATATCAATCTCAATATGCTTCGTGCGTTGATGTTGCACGGGATTAGAAGAGAGATAAACGGCACTTACATTGTCACAATAAACAAGTGTAGCGGTAGACAATGGTGTATGAAGCTCTCGTAAAAGATTACGTAACCAACAAGTTTCAGCAACAGCATTAGCAACACCCCGATACTCAGCTTCAGCACTGGAGCGAGAAAGGGTAACTTGCCTCTTTGAAGACCACGAAAGTAGATTGTTGCCAAGAAAAACACAATAACCGAAGGTAGACCGACGTGTAGTGGGGCACCCAGCCCAATCTGCATCAGAATAAGCAACCAAAGAAGATGTGGTGGACGAAAATAGTTGTAATCCATGTAAACTGTGTTTATTAAATGAGTATAATGAGTACAATACAATGTATATATATACTACACATTGGGCCTAATCATGAGCACAGGCCTTTGGGCCATACAAACACGTCTGCTAACATCCCCCCGCAGTTTGAGCGGGAGAGGAACGAACACTCAAGCTGGAGCGAAACTCATCAAACAAAACCGTAGGTAAGCCTTTGGTGAAGATATCTGCATACTGATAACGAGAAGGTACATGAAGTACTCGGATATGACCAGCGGCAACCAAGTCACGAACAAAGTGAATATCAATCTCAATATGCTTCGTGCGTTGATGTTGCACGGGATTAGAAGAGAGATAAACGGCACTTACATTGTCACAATAAACAAGTGTAGCGGTAGACAATGGTGTATGAAGCTCTCGTAAAAGATTACGTAACCAACAAGTTTCAGCAACGGCATTAGCAACACCCCGATACTCAGCTTCAGCACTGGAGCGAGAAAGGGTAACTTGCCTCTTTGAAGACCACGAAAGTAGATTGTTGCCAAGAAAAACACAATAACCGGAGGTAGACCGACGTGTAGTGGGGCACCCAGCCCAATCTGCATCAGAATAAGCAACCAAAGAAGATGTGGTGGACGAAAATAGCTGTAATCCATAGGGCATAATACCACGAATATACCGCAAGATCCGCTTGAGAGCAGAGAAATAAGGCTCTCGAGGATCATGCATGTAGAGACAAACCTGCTGCACAGCATAAGATATATCAGGCCAAGTGAAAGTCAAATACTGAAGGGCCCCAGCAAGACTGCGATATAAGGTAGGATCAGACACAGGATCACCATCAGCAGAAAGCTTAGAATCCGTGTCAACTGGAGTACGACAAGGATTACAAGTGAGCATGCCAGCACGCTCAAGTAGCTCAGAAGCATACTTCTGTTGAGAGAGAAACATCCCCGAAGTATTGCGAGTCACAGAAATACCCAAAAAATAATTCAGCGGACCCAAATCAGTCATAGAGAACTCGGCATGTAAAGTGGCAATAATACTCTGAAGAAAAGCTGTAGAAGAAGCAGTCAATATAATGTCATCAACATACAAAAGCAAGTAAGCTGTATCGGACCCCCGCCTGTAAATAAAAAGTGATGTGTCACATCTGCTATGAATAAAACCAACTCGAGCAGCATATGCTGCAAATCTCTGAAACCATGCCCGAGGGGCTTGCTTAAGCCCATATAGAGATCGCTGTAAAAGACAAACATGATCAGGATGTTGTGAATCCCGAAACCCAGGAGGCTGCTGCATGTAAACAGTCTCGGATAATGAACCATGTAAAAAAGCATTCTTGACATCAAGCTGATTTGAACAGGCAATGTCGAGAAAGAGCAGGCAAGTACCCGTACGAAATAGTGGCAGGTTTATCAACCGGGCTGTAAAAAGTCTCATCTCATCAATACTTGTAAGCTGAGTGCTGCATTCGACAAGGCGAGCCTTTATGTAACGTATTAAGAGTGCCTTATCACATTATTATTTATGCCAAAAAATGCATAAGGATACGAAGCAATGTTCCGCGTCGATGGTTGTGGCATAGAATCCAAGTATTATTTTTAATTAAAGCATTCTATTCATCTAGCATAGCACGATACCAAATTTGAAAATGCATGTTTGTCGGGACTTTGGAATAGGGGAAATAGTTGACACAGATAAAGTAAATCGTTGAGTAGGACAATTAGTACCAACACGGTAACGAGTGACCATAGAGTGAGTCGAAGCAGGATTGCGGTTGGGTTGAGTGGTAGAGGGTGAGGGAACCGGGGGAGGAGTGGGTGGTATATTGTTTGTGGGTGGAAGATTAGTCGTGGGTGTTGGGTTAGTATGGGCGAAAGGAGTGGGCTGCAAAGTGGAGTGATTTAGGGGCTGATGGTTGGTGGGCCTTAGTGGAGTGGGCGGAAATGGAGGGGGTGTAGGTGAGGGTAGTGTGGTTGTTATCGAGTGTACGGCAACTAGGAGACCAAACAGTCGGGCATATTATGGTAGCATATGTTTTTTGTATTAAAATTAGGATCGGTGTAAAGGAAATTCTAGGGTGGTGAGGCATCGGGAGTCATAGACCCATACGGAAAAACGTTCATCAAAAGTCACGTGTCGACGATAGAAGTGATTTTATCCGGATTGAGTCAATGACACCGATACCATGGTGATTGGTGGGTTGCCAAGAAAAATCGATGGGAGTAGCACGGGGTTGAGTTTGTGATTGGTGGTGAACTTGTGGGTAGCAAAGACAATTCCGAAAACTTAAAGATCGGCATAACATAATTAGGTGTTGTCTTATAAAGACGGGTATGTGGTAATTCGTTGGTAATCGCAGTGGATGAAGAAATGTTTAAGGAGATGTGCGGCCAAGTGAAGGGCTCTTCAACCCAAAGGTAGGGGGTAAGTGTGCTTGATATATACGGTACGGATGAGGTTGTTAATGGTACGTTTTTTTTTATCATGCGTTTCCGACTTGCCATTTTGTTGAGATGTTTTGGGACAAAGGAGAATCGAATGGGTATACTATTGGTGGCAAATAATTGGTGGTAAGGCACTTGTTGTCAAACCACCTTCCATGATCACCATTTGCAAGGTTTTAATATCAAATGAAACTGATTTTTACAAAAGCACATAAATGAATGAATTTAGACAATGCATTCATACTTATTACGAAGAGGATACATCCAAAAGTTATGCGAATATATGAATCTGAAAATTAAAAATAGTATTTAATGCCTGATGAAACACTCGAAAGTGGAGAAGTTTATATTTGTAATTTTTTAGAGTGTCACAAATCTGAAGTGAATAATGTCAAAAGGTGATTTAACAATGTTTTTAGAAAGCGAAAGAAAAAAAGGAAGTCGCACTTGCTTGCCAAGTGACAAGCATGACAAAGCACAGGGACATAGTCTTATTAAAGGAAATCCGATTTATTAGAACACTTAATGACATAACACTTTCACTTCCAGATATGGGACCTGGCGTTGTGCCACGTCTGACCCTGATCGACAAAAAAGCTTGAGGATATGACAGAGATTGTGAGGAGAGTATTCACCGTGCGGTCTCAATCGGAAGTAGATATCTTAACGGGTCCAGTAATCCTTAACGAAAAACAAACTCATCAAATTCAATGCGTACATTTATAATTCTCTAACGATCTGTCTGACCGGATTTAAGTTTTTAACAATGTTGGGTGTTAGAGGACATTATTTAGAGTGAGAGGTTGTAAGGAGTAGTAAAGTGTTTGGCCGTGTTGGTGACTGGAATGGATTTCCCATCACCAACAAGAACAGATGGATACATACAAGAATTAAAAAGAGTACTTAAAATTAGTGGCACCTAGAGTTTAAGATGAGACGACGCACCAGTTCCATGTTCCAATTACATTTGTTGGAATTCCGAAGTGTCATTGGTATTAAACGCTTGAGGGACAAAAAGAAGTGCTTGACCATTTGCTAGAGTCGAACCTTGTACAGTACCCGAGAGAAGAGCCTGCTGTTGTGGGCTGAAGGCTTGTTGGGCCGGCTGTTGACCAGACTGGAAGCCTAGTGGAGCTGTGGGCCGAGATTGGCCTGATAAGCCATTGAAACCAAATTGGGCCAACATGGTTTGTTGGGCTTGTAAGAGTTGTAGAAGCTGCTGTTGTTGTGATACATTCAACCCACCAGATTGAGATCCAACATGCATAGGTAAAGTCCCCTGAGTGGTGCGATGAGTTGTAGAATTATTACTGTTGCGAGGAGTACCTGAGGAACGAGATGAGTCATGAAGGAAACGACAAGCATCGCCCCAACGACAAAAGCCACGTCCAAAATTACGACATGCCTCACATGTTGTGGTACGGTTGTCCCGTCCACGATTGTTCCATCCCGTTTGATTACGACTTGATGCTTCAGCCAATAGCACTTGAGGAGCACTTGAAGTAGTGCTAGTAGGGAGCACAGAAGACCGAGAATGAAAGCCCTCAGATTCCTCCGTTGCCACCATCGATTCGACCGTGCCCAAGTCAAGCGAAAAGGATCCTTGTGTGCTATGATTTGAGCGAGACTCCCATATTTGTCACTTAAGCCGTTGATGGCGTATGTGATACATCGGTCTTCAGACATTTATCGACACTAAATCAGTAAGAAGGGTGAGGATGCCTCGATCTTTGAAAATTTATTCATCGGCAGTTTGGTCTCCTATTTGAATGGACCCGTAATTCACTTTTAAGGAGAGAGATGGAGCAGTGTTGGCGTTTGTTGTCTTGGATAAATGAGTTCAATGGCATCCAACGTGGCTTACGCCGTTTTAGGTTTTGTTTAATCAACCTCTTTTGAAGGGTTGAAGAGAGGGTGAGAAAGATCCAAGATTTGACGATGGAATCAGCCGTGATCCATTCGTTCGTCGGTGGAGTCGACGTGACTGTGCTCTGGGGAGACAGGTTATTCGATGTGCTTTGGACACCGAAGATGCTACATTTGCCATTTGAAAAAAATTAACTCATGTGAAGTAGTTTGATTTACGCGAGATCAGCTTTCAGGCATTGAGAGTGTTGATGTTATGAAACCGCATAATGTTTTTCAACCAAGGTGAGGGTAGGGGGTGGAGGATGGGTGTTCGCTTGTTTTCATTAAGGAATGACTAATCGATTGTTAATCGATGTGATGAGTGTTAAAGGCGAATGTTAGTCGTTGTGGTGGGATTAGGGTTTGTTTTGTATTTAGGGTTTTGATCGCTTGAATAATTGGCATGATACCATGTAACGTGTGTTTATGAATGAGTATAATGACGTACAATACAATGGATATATTATACTCACATTGGGCATAATCATGAGCAAGTTAAAATCCAGTCAGGCATTTGGGCCATACAAACACGTCTGCTAACACAAACTTGTCAACAAAAAAATGGCACATTTTGAAGAGCTCGCGACTGCTGCTAACTCTATGTTGATGGGCGATCAATTTCTTATCCATTTTAGTCGAGAAAATAAAAGAGAGATTGAGATGACGAAAGAGCTGTTGAGGGAGTGTCGGGAGCTCCAGCGCAACATACATGTGAGGGAAAAACTTATAACCGACCTAAAATTGTTGGGTAGGTGGGCTATTAACAAAACGTTGCAATTTTTCTTGGAAGCTCACGATTGAGATTTGGAGAAGGTAGCAAGATTATAAGGATGGTCACTGATTGAAAAACTTAATTTTGTGCAGGCGATTAGGCGTATGTAGGAGTTCTCTGGTTTACGATCAGTGTTTTAGGTTTTTTTTGTAAACGACAATGATGATGGTGGTTGTTTTTTGCAGTGGTATGTGGGCAGATTATGTATATGGTTTTTAACTATGAACGATGTTTTTTAGTTATATTGCTTTTCGGTGCTTACTATGATTATATTACTAAAAGTCCTAATGTTTCGGACATTCTTTCTTCATCCGCGCCATATATACTGGATCTGAGGTTAAAAATGTAAGGGTGTAAGAGGTGTTGTCGGTTAGTAATGTTATTAAACTACATCACATGTTGGTAATGCATATGCTGTTATTATGCGCCAGGATTTGATAACTGTGAACCTTATACGGCATCGATAAATTCGAATTAAAATCACTCAATATAAAATGACACAAAGGTTTAACATTCCGGGAATATTGGTTAGTTAGAATAAAACAACATTTTATTGGTTAAACTGATAAAAATGCCATGTCTAGGAACAAGATAACTATTGTTCTGGCTCTAAAAGCGTGTGGTGACTTTATCACGCATGCCAAATTGCCCGCTTCATGTCTATACAAAACATGTAACGAATACGGAACCACATTAAGCTATTCATTTACTCTCTGTGGGTGCGAAGACTTATGATTGTGAAAATGTTTATAGGTAGATACACATAAAACGTGCCATCAGTGGCAAGTAATATTTCAGCTAATAAATTTATTGATGCTTTCTTCTTAATGTTAGTGCCATCAGTTTTGAATGTCGAATGTCGGTTCAGGGTGATACAATTTTACATACACTTCGAAGTTTGTCTTCGTATATCTAATTTAATGATACTTTCTTTGTTTTGATGAGTTGGTTACTCGGTTGCAAATTAGATAAAGTTTATGATGAGCTGTCTTCAATATAGTTTCTGGATATACCTAATTAAGTTATAATTTTTTTGTTCTTTATGATTCAAGAAGTTCCTAATTATATAGTTTTTCTCGATTGCGGTTAAAATTTTCACTTACATTCAGTAATGTTTTTTTGTTACCTCTTTAAAAATAAAGTAATCTTACGACACATACAACAAGCTTTCGGAGCGGATGCATGCAAGCCAAGAAAAAACAGACATTTATGCTACGTGCAATATGATTGTATATTGATGCTCCACGGGTGGAAATCCTTGTTATTATCATAGATTAAATTAATGTATATGCACGAGATTTTAAGTATCAAATGACAACATAAGTTATTGTGATATGCAAATGAATACACGAGATTGTATTAATACCAATGTTGCAAAAAAAAAAAATTATACAGGCGATATATTAATTTGCCGCTTGAACGCTACAATGGCAATCTGACTTGCCAACAATTTATGTAACTGGGTCAACAAATAGGTCAACCATGGTCAACGGTGGTCAAACTTGCCGAAAACCTTCTAATCTTGCCGGAAGTACCTAAAACGCACCGTAAACTTGTTTTGATCACTTATAGTAACTGTTTAAATCTATTACAAGTTGTTTTTCAGAAAATAATATTGCCAATAATACCTAAAATTCGCCGAAAATACACAAAACTTGCCGAATATACCCAAATTTTGTTAGAAATGCCAATCCGATTAATCCCCGATTAATCCCGCCTTAGGGCGGATTACAAGCTACAAGTGGTTGACGTTTTGGCTATCGATTACAACGTTTGTAAAACCTTGATTAATACAAACGATCCATTTTATCTTTCTTTATGAGTTTATATAAGAATATCCGTATTTTTTTAATATCGTTGTTTAATAACGGCTCATGCAATTCTTCTTTATAAGTTTAACCCATGCCTACACGAGTTTTAAAATAAAATACAACTAAAATTATTATGAACGGGAAATTAAATATTAAATTTAAAGCAAGTGCATTAGTCGATATTAATGCACATTGAAAATTTAGATAAAAAATCTTGTACGCCACGTAGTAATATAATATATTAGAGGGTATTTAAATCTTTTTATTTCCATAAATTTATAAAGTATTTTTTTAGAACGGCTTGTTAGTTGTTAGTGGTTCAGGTCCAGCAGTGACATCCAATTGGACAGTATGCTGTACCTTGAACCTGCTTGTACTTCCTCCTATTCCGCCTGAAGGGGTAAAAGTCCCGGGTGGGACTCGAACTCGAGACCTCTCCCCAAGCCCCTAAGTGTTAGGAAAGTGACTTAAACTCTAAGGGGCGTTTGGTAAATTTGTGTGACTTGGCCACCAAGTTTGTTTAGCCTATAAATAAGGATTGATAGTTTAGTTTTCTTTTGTACCTTTGAATATTTGTTTCGTACCTTTTGGAATTAAGGTTTGGTACCTTTGAATTTGATTTTGTAATTTAATTTGGTATTTGAATAAAGCTTCCGCTTCGTTCGTTCGAATTTTGTTTGTTTGCTTCGTGCTTTTGATCGCCAACAAGTGGTATCGGAGCTGGTCGATCGTTTGGTTTCTTCGAATTTAGGGTTCTCGATTGATTCGATTTAAGAATCGATTGATTGTCGATCGATCTCTGTGGGGATTCGAGTAGGTTCATTTTGGGTTCTTCTCTGGGCATCGTTTGAATTTGTGTTGATGAATCATCCTTCTTCAATTGTGTTGGGTAATTGTTTTTTAAGGGTCAATATGGTTGAAGATGAAGAAGAAAAAGAAAAAAAAGGTTAGTTTTGGGTTCGTTTGGATTGAAGTTGGTTTTTTGATTGTTTAAAGAATTCGTTCTGCGTTACTGGAATTCGTTTGGATTTGGAATTGTCAGATACGGTGGAGTTTCCAGATTCGATCATTTGTTTGATTTGTTTTGGATCGTTTTCAGATTCGATCGTTTGGATTTGTTTTGGATCGTTTTCAGATTCGATCGTTTGCTTTGTTTTGGATCGTTTTCAGATTCGATCGTTTGATTTGTTTTGGATCGTTTTCAGAATCGATCATTTGGCTTTGTTTTTTGGATCATTTTCAGATTCGATCGTTTGATTTGTTTTGGATCGTTTTCAGATTCGATCATTTGGTTTTGGTTTGGATCGTTTTCAGATTCGATCAATTGGTTTTGTTTTTGGATCGTTTTCGGATTCGATCGTTTGTTTGAATTAGGCTAGGTTCTCTAGCATTTGAAATTTTGAATTTGGCTAGCATCTCTAGCGTTTGGAAATTTGAATTTGAAGCCGAAAGATTCGTTTGGTTTGAAGTCTCGAGCGGAGTTGAAGTCACGGTGGAGATTGTTAGAAAAGTGACTTAAACTCTAAGGGGCGTTTGGTAAATTTGTGTGACTTGGCCACCAAGTTTGTTTAGCCTATAAATAGGGATTGATAGTTTAGTTTTCTTTTGTACCTTTGAATATTTGTTTCGTACCTTTTGGAATTAGGGTTTGGTACCTTTGAATTTGTCTTTGTAATTTGGTTTGGTATTTGAATAAAGCTTCCGCTTCGTTTGTTCGAATTTTGTTTGTTTGTTTCGTGCTTTTGATCGCCAACACTAAGGAATCTTGGTGGCCAACTATAACTAGTGCAATACCCGTGCGTTGCCCGGGTGAACACCTATTTTAGATAACGTTTAGATAAGCTATATCTGTTAATATATAAAGTTACTACGATAATTGATGCAACAAAACGATGCATACCATAATACGACATATTATAGTACTTCAAAATTCGATATTATTCAACAAATTCAATGTTTGAGGTCTTCAACAACATTTTTAGAAAGGATAGCCGAATTGATTGTGGTTGAACCAGTTGTTGAGTAAATTGAATAGTAGTACATGTAATTATTTCAGTTACACTGGAGTATCACATCATAAGGAGATTCACAAAACAACACTGTTGTCCGTTATACCATCATTCGTAATCTTAAAAAATGAATACACACTGTTGTCCGTTATACCATCATTCGTAATCTTAAAAAATGAATACACATAGAAATATATTGAGATACATTGCGTTTTTCGACTTGTTATAAGTTTTTATATCACAAACCTACTGAAAATTCCATATTTCCCTCTTGTTTTAGTTTTATTCGTTTACTAAGAAGACCTAAAATTGCAGTTATTGCGTTAGATGAATGATATTCATGTTATATTTCTATCTTAATTCTTATTTTCTTTGGTATCTCGTCATTGAAGTGCGGAACAAAATGAATATGTATAAAAGAATGTACTCGCAAGCTTTTTGATGTCTTGTCATTTTGTTAATGTTTCTTTTAAGTTGTGCTTTTTTAAAAGTGTTGTTACAGGTGAAATTAGTAATGCAAATTTATAGTTATTGTTTCTTAAGAAAAAACATGGCTCTATACAATTAAAGTGTATACTTGGTAAATTTTCTTTTCAAATTAGATATTGAAAATAGCATATTTATAGGTAATTATATGCAATGTTTTGAAAACCGGGTCTCTAATCGACTCGGTCGAGTCATCGGGTTACCGGGTTACCAGTTCAACCGGTTCGACCAGAAGGTCAACCCGGTTTAAAAAAAATAATAAAAAAAATATTTGCAATCATAAAAAATGTATATATATAAATCATGAATATACCTTATATTGAGCCTAAAAACCATTTACTAATATATGTAACATGTAACAAATAAAATTACGTCACATTTATATATAAAAAACTTGTTTTATTTGTAAAAAAACATGAAAACCCCAAAACAGGTCTCGAGAACTGAGTTGACCCGAGTCACTTCAAACCCGGCGAGTCTAACCGAGTTTCGAAAATATTAAACCCAGTTTAATTTGACCGGTTATTTTTTCGACCAAAACCGGTTCAACCGGTTGACCCGGCCGAGTCGAACCGGGTTTCAAAACATTGATTATATGTATGTTTCATATATTCGGTTATTTTGACTCGCTTCCAAAGTCCAAACCACTTTCTAAACTCGTCACTAAATAAAAGGAATTATTGGTACATTTATTGGTAGCTTCATATGTATTTGGTGGACTCGTGTCTTAATTAATCAACGGTATCACTAAAATGGTGGCAAAAAAGTCAGACAACTTTGACTTTTGACTTTTAATTTATGTGGCTTAGATCAATTTATATACTGATCGGATGGATAAAACAACTTGCCATGTCATTATTGTTTCTCACTGCTCCGCTAGAAATAGAAAGGAGAATATGACTAAAAAATATTAGTATTAACTAAAAATAAATATGAAATGAAAACACGAGTTAATAATATTGTGTTAAAATAGATACGCTTAGAAAAGTAGCACGTATAAAATAGTTACTAGTGATGCCGTGTTATTTACTCTTTAATTATGCTTTTAGGATATTATTTTTGAAATGCAGCAACACATACTCCCCACGCACGAATATGACAAGGAAAAATACACAAGTTAGAGTAAAGAGTGTAACGAGGCAGAAATGGATTCATTCGAGTTTAATTAATAAGTGGGGGTGGGGTACAAAAAGTTTGTCAGTGTTGAAGGTTAAGCAAAAACCCAAAAAAGTTGCTACACAAAACAGCCAAGCATTCAGCGCCACCACCATATAAATCCTTTTCGTTAATTAGCATTGAATTTGTACCTATTGTTTACTTTGCAGTTCCTCTTTTCCCCAAAAGATTCTTCATGTACCTTTCTTTCACTTTTCACAAACTAAGATATAGCTCTTCTGTCTCTATTCTTCCTCAGTTTTTTTTTGTATTTGAAAAGTAATGGATCAATCAAGATATTGGATCCAAAAGGAAGGAACTTGCTTAAATTCACATGTGCTATCATCGTTTGGAGATTCGTGGGAAGAACAAGCGTTCGCGGAAGATGCAGCTGGGCCTCTCGGAGGGTGTATATGGCCTCCAAGATCTTATACTTGTAGTTTCTGTAGAAGAGAGTTTAGGTCTGCTCAAGCTCTTGGTGGTCATATGAACGTTCATCGGAGGGATCGGGCAAGACTTAAACATATTTCAAGTCTAAACAACACTCAAATTCTTGAAACTAATACATCTTTGGGTAGATGTGTGCTGCAAAACCCTAATGAGATTTGTAGCACTAATTTTGACTTGGATCATCCTCTCTTTTCATCTTCTGGTCCACGACCTTCTACGTTTCCTAATAATCACCCTTTCACCCGTTCAGTTAATCAAGAACAGCAAAAGTGTACTTCCATTTTGTCATGGTCCAAGTTTGAATCCCGAAAAAGATTTCAGATAGACGATTTAGGACGCCAGGATAATAGTTTTACAAAAGTTCTTGAGTCGAATATTTCCACCAATTCTGAAAAGAATGATCATCAGATTGAGGTTAATTTCACATGTAATTTAAACACGCTCATCAAAAGAAATTGTGAAACACCTATCTTTAAATACAAGGATGATGCAGATGATGATTTGATCTTGATCAAGAGAACAATGTGTTAATTCTTGATCATCATATTTGCATAAAAACAATTAACAATTAACAAGATTTTATATCATATATCAATCCTTGATAAACTTGCATGTGTTTATCATGGATACCGAATTAACAATTAATTTTAACCATAAAACCGATCAATTAACAATCAAATGCATCAAGTTTTATTCTTATAAAACTTCATAAAAAATTTTAGTTAATAGTTGTAGAATTTTTTATGCATAAAACTTAGTTAATAGTTGTAGAATTTTTATTCTTATAAAACTTCTTATGCATAAATTTTTATAACTAAGTTTTATGCATAAAAAGTTGTATGAAGTTTTATAACTAAAAATTCTACACGATGGCTCGTGATGCCACTGCTGGGTTTTTACAACTATTAACCATTAAAGATCACGAGTACGCAGCGGAATAAATAAACACGTATAGAATATGTAATTAACAAATCAAAAGCGTGTATATTTTAGCAATAAACGAACATCGTTCTTGAATATACACGTATGTATAAATATAATACGCGGAATCAAACAAGTTACCAAAGTAGATAACCTCTATGGTATGCACACACTACACGTCATCGAGATACGCTAGAATGCTAGTACTTGCTTTACGAATAAAACAACCCAACACAAACACAATGTTTTTTGGTTGTTCTAGATTAAATCAAATAGAGAAAAGTTCTATGTAGAACACTATCTAATCAAAGAACAATCCACTTCATCTCAACCATCCATTTTATTTCTATCTAATGGTTTAGATTAATTCTTATTTTAATTTAATTAAAAAACCCACTTTCATCTTATTTTTTTAAAATTAAATATCTCACAAACCGTTAATCGTTACGCAAAACGAAACATACCATCGCGACGAGAATTAAATCATCTTTCTATAGAGGGGCACTTCTATATACTTTCGAAGAACTTTTTTTCGATTATTTTTTTCAATCACGTCTGAAAAAATCACATGTGATTTTACGAAATCACATGTGATTTTGATACAAATCACACGTATTTTTTCAGACGTGAGTGAAAAAAAATTCGAAAAAAAGTTCGTCGAAAGTATATAGAATTGCCCCCCTATAGAAAGATAAAAAAATACTCGTCGCGGTGGTGTATTTTTTTCGTTTGACGTAAATTTAATTATACCATCGCGAAGAGAATTAAATTATCTTTCTATAGACGGGCACTTTTATATACTTTCGACGATTTTTTTTTAAATTTCCGTCCAGAAAAAATCACACGTGATTCGAAAAATCACATGTGAAAAATCATACATAAATTTGTAAATTCACATGCGATTTATGAATTTATGAAATCACACGTGATTTAATACTTTAAAAATCATAAATGAATTTGTGAAATCACATGCGATTTATAAAACAACACATGATTTTTAAAAACAACAAATCACAAGTGATTTTACAAATCACGTGTAATTTTTTTTTTGCGAAAATTTTAACACTAAAAAGTTGTCAAAAGTATATGAAATCGATTTTTTTAGTTACGTCTGAAAAAAAAAATTCGAAAAAAAGTTTGCCGATAATATATAAAAGTGCCCCTCTATAGAAAGATGATTTAATTCTCGTCGCGATGGTGTATTTTTTGTCGTTTGACGATTTACCGTTTGCAAGATATTTTATTTTTAAAAAAGAGGTGGAAAATGGAGTTTGTTAATTATTTTTTTATTTGATGAAAAATGAATGGCTATGATGTGTTCTTTTGTTCTTTGAGATAATATTGTTATATCATGACATACTAATACTTATTTCTAAGATTTACAACCCACTATGAAAATGATTCACATTATCTTGATCATCTAATTTCTTCTCTCTTCACCATCTCCACTCATGCGGCCGCACAAGATTTTTGTGTTACAGACCTACAAGGCCCAGAAAGCCCGGCGGGCTATTATTGCAAGTCACCCGCCAATGTCACAGTGGATGACTTTGTGCCTTGTAGCCCAAAGTTTGCAGCCAACACATCCAACATCATCAAAGCAGCTGTCACTCCAGCATTTGCTGCTCAACTTCCAGGTGTGAATGGGCTCGGGATCTCCATTGCACGGTTGGACGTTGCCCGTGGTGGTGATCCCAATGCACATACATCCGGGTGGTTCTGAGCTACTTTTAGTGACACGAGGGGTTATTAAGACCGGTAATTATATTTCTTCAGCTAATAAGGTTTATATTAAGACATTAAGGAAGGGTGATATCATGGAATTCCCACAAGGGTTATTGCACTTTCAATTGAATGCTGGTAGAGTTCCAGCAGTTGCATTTACAACTTTTAGTAGCGCGTCACCTGGTCTACAGATTACTCATTTCATTAGTGGAGAAGACTACTTTCCTTGATAATGCCACTGTGAGGAAGCTCAAGGTTGTTCTTGCTGGAACCGGCTAATCTTCACGTATGCTAACATCATACATGACTATCATATAATGTCCTAATAATATTTATGTTCACCCAATTATTTTGTTTTGATTACCTTTATTTTGTATTGACATTATCTCGGTTCCACTTTGCTTTTAAATGATATGAATTTGTTATTTGGATCAATAGAAAATAGAGAATTGTAAAACTACATTCCCCAAATAGTTTGGCCTGCTAACTTTATAAAACTCTATCCATTCAAGTTAAAAATGTTATTGACAAAGTTTATACATAATGTCAACTTAGGCTGGGTGTATAGTAATTGTCACCCGACCATCACGTCCACCTCGGCGCTACATAACATTTTCAACACACCACCTTACTCCCAACTTTAAAGGCATAGTGGTCATCAACTAACCAAACACATAAAAATACTACTTAACATTGTCCTAATTATCACATTAGTAATTAACATTGTCCTCTAGCATTTATGCATGGATCAAAAGTGAAACTACTTACTTGGCCCGGTGAATTCCATCACGAATCAAAATCTGCAATGCGGGCAACCTAGTTTTTGGAGGTATCATGCATATACATGAAAGTAGTGCTTCTGTTATATTACATTGCCAAATCCTTTATTATCAGATTAGTAATTTGGGAAAAATAAAGAATTGGGTAAGCATAGAAACAAAAATATACTCCACATAAATCAGCTTAGAAGAAATACGGAGTAACAGGAACATATATACTCTATCTTTTTGCCGACTAATCCACGGGCTTTGAGCCCACCACCACACAATCCTCCTCTTTTTGGGAAGGTTACGTGGTCATTTTAGTGATATCAACTTTAAACAGTCATAACTTTTGGTCCAAGTGGAGTCAGTTAAAAGATTATTTGGTTTCATTTTAATTATATAATGTAAATCGTATAGATGCACTAGTAAGTATTGCGCTAGACGCTCTTATCTCTTTAAAAAAGTAGTACTTATATTTTGACAAGTTCCATTGCTGTTACAATCACTACTGAATAACTAAAAGATGATGCACACTTGTCCAACTTTGAACTTTCCATCTTAGTTTTAAATGGAGTCATACAAATGACTAAATGTTAAATTAAATAATAAAAATAAATCAAACAGCCTCCAACTCTGAAGTCCCCTAATTAGCGAATACATCCAACTTTTATTATGCATACTTGATAATTGAGCTGCACATTATTACATTTTTAATACTACATTATAATACCATTGGCCAAGAATATTCTTAATCTGCTGTGTTTATTAAATCAGAAAACATTATAAGACCATAGGCCTCTTTCCTTTTTAATAAATTTGCCTTTTGGAGATGACCTCCAAATAGCTGGGACTGGGTTTTTTTAGTACTCATAAGATACAAAAAGTCAATAATGATGTTAAGCCAATCTTAAATTTATGGGATAATTTTAATAAACCTCCTATCAAAAAGTTGTGATGTAATCTTATGTAGTCAATTAGTATTAAAAATACCCAATTGCTTAAAATGTAAACCCGACAAACTATGATCACAGTACCAGGCCAAAACTTTTTTTATTAGCTAATAAGACAGGAATGAGTAAACTCAAACAAGAACAACTCCTTTTTTAATTACTAATTAATCACATATACAAACAGATCTGCCGTCTTGGTTACAAATTTTATTCGGATAACCAATGAAGGTTTATGATTATTTTTTTCTTTCAAAACTCTGGTTTTGTCGTTTCCATTAAAAAAAGATTAATCAGGAAACGGGTAAACAGATGAGGTTATCCATGTTCAAGTTACCTTGGTAGGGCAAGTCTTTGACTCGGATGTATGCGGCCTAACCGGGGTATCTCCGTGACTGTTTCCAACCCTTTCCGTGGCGCTCCAAGATATGTAACTAATAAGGTTTAAACGTGAAACCTCTTGTAACGACATTAGGGTGATTAACCAAGAAACCAGATAATAATTACCTAAGAAAAACATCATATGTTCCAAAAAACAGCACATCCCACCTAACATGGACCATAAGTTTAAGGTTACTCATTCCTATATAATACCATTCATTTTCTTTCTATTCATCCTCAACCCATCTCTTCTTTTTTAGTTTGAAATATATAATGATGAGACAAGACTCGTTGTTCTTACCTTCTTTACCTCTAAATACAACCTTAATGGCGGAAACAATGTTGTTTGACGAACCAGATCTAGACTTAGACTCGGGTCATATATTGGACTGGTTAGAAGATTCAATGCCGTCTCTTCCATCTCTCTTAGACGATCTTTATGGCTCCACCGATATCAGCGATGATTGGTGGGGCTCAGATCCTTTTGAGGCTAATAATATTTCTACTTCTAACTCTGCAGAAAATTTAGCTAGTCCTGTCAGTAGTACATTTACTTCAAGCCCTGTTGACGCTTTCCTTGTCTATGATGAGCCACAAGAACCGGTGCCAGTGTCTGATGTGTCAAAGAAACGTAAAGCGCCAGATGATCATATTCAAATGACACAAACGGCCCCACAGGCGAAAAGATCAAATGGAAACAAGAAGGGGAACGGCAAATCAACAAAGGAGAATAGTAATAGTGGTAATAACAAAGGCGGACGGTGGGCAGAGCAGTTGCTGAACCCGTGCGCATCAGCAATTAGTTCTGGTAACGTGACACGTGTCCAGCATTTGTTATTTGTTTTGCAAGAACTGGCTTCACCAACAGGAGATGCTAACTACAGATTAGCATCTCACGGGATGCAAGCCTTACTTCACCACATCTCATCTGCTACTAATACTCCAGCTAAAGTAATGACACCGGCCATCACTTTCGCCACATCAACACCTAAATTCTTCCAAAAATCACTAATCAATTTTAACGACATAAATCCATGGTTCACAATCCCAAACAACATTGCCAACAACGCGATCCTCCAAGTTTTATCAGAACAGGATCAAAAATCATGCAAGACGCTTCATATACTCGATATAGGTGTCTCCCACGGTTTCCAATGGCCCACGCTTCTAGAAGCATTAAGTCGTCGGCCAGGGGGTCCACCACCATTGGTTCGACTCACTGTGGTTCCACCAACACTCGACAACCATCAAATCCCCTTTGCAAACTGCCCTCCTGGTTATGATTTCGCCTCAAACATCTACCGTTTTGCTAAAGACCTCAACATTAATTTACAGATCAACCGACTCGACAATTGTCCTTTACAAAGTCTAAACTCACAAGTCATAAGTTCATCCCCAGACGAAACATTAATCGTTTGTGCTCAGTTTAGATTACACAACCTTAACCACACAAAACCCGAAAACAGAAGACTTCTTAAAACTAATGCGAAACATGGATCCACAAGCAGTGATATTAACTGATAACAACATGGATTGCAGCTGTACCAGCTGCAGCAGCTTTGATACACGTTTTTCACTAAACTTATACTACTTGTGGTGCTTCTTAGACTCGACAATGGGCGTTAAAAAATTGCGGAAATGGAAGTAAAGAAAGCTTCTAGAAGGGAAGCCTGCAAAGGCATTGATTAACACGTGTGAAATGAACCAAAAGAAAGAGAAATGGGGTGAAAGGATGAATGGTGTCGGGTTTGTGGAGAATGCGTTTGCTGAGGACGTTGTAGATCAAGCTCGCGCACTTTTGAAGAAGTATGACAGTCACTGGGAAATGAGAGTTGACGAAAAAGACGGGTCTGTAGGATTATGGTGGAAAGGGCAATCGGTTTCATTTTGTTCTTTGTGGAAAATTGATGCAAAAACTAGCGATTCCTATAGCGTTTAGCAGCATAAGTATGAGTTGTTCTGTTTTGTTAGGTTGTTACTTCTTTCAGTTTGTGGTAAATTATACGAAACGTTATGATTCTGCGTGACATGATGATTGAAGATTTCAATACCGAACTGAAATGATAATGATTAATCGATCTTGATATAGATGTACATCTTAAAGAATCCAAATTAGCATTAAAAACTTTTTATGATGCTTATTTGCTACTACTGCATATTGTATCAAACGTAATGAGAAAAACTAATTTCAAATGAGCAATAGTGAAAGACCTCGTGTGTATTATACACAAACAACCCTCAACACGGCGCTTCACTAGCTCGTCAATCAATTAGGGTTTGGATTGGATATATGTAAGTCATCATCTGGACCTAAGATTGTGTAGTTGTGTGACCATAAGGAACATTTGTATCGGACTAACTAATTTTATGTGTGTGATACTGTGATTATCTGAGCTTGCTTGGTAGAGGAAATATAAATCATTTAGGCGTTCAATCAAAACGCTCATGTGCATTGCTTTATTTAGTAAATGCATAAATTAGCATGAGAATAAGAACCATGATCAGCTATCAGCATACTGTCTAAACTCAAACGGGGTAAAGTCTTTTTTAAGAAGTCGGCATACATAGTCACTTACATCTAGCATAAATTAAACTTGAAACCTGACAGGTCTTTTGTCACTAGGTGATCAATGTTATTAGTACTTATTCGATTATGTTTATATCAAAGAAAAATGTGATAACATATTAGCATAATACTCGCATAAATCGACGGTATCAGATAGTTTTCGTCAACTTTTTATGTTAAAATGATGAAAAAAATTGAAACATTTTAGGTCTAAAGAAAACGAGTCAAGTATACTTGCAAGTTGCTACATTTTGACTTATTGTTTTTCTAATGAGCTTGTCTTCGTCTAGTTGTCCGTCTAAAATATTATAATTTGTTTTGGCAAATGAACTCGCTCCGACCAAATACATCCAATCTACACATTTCGAAAACTCTAACACGTCATAAATTTATAAAAATATTGATACTTTTAGTAAAAAATTAATCAATACGACAAATACTATGGTCCAAAATTTTGAAACCAAAATTAGGAATCTTCCCCACCTTTGACTCTAAGCATGCAAAGGTTAATTAGTCGACTTTCATGGTTTGAAAAGTAATAACGACAATAACTTGTATAAACATGATAGTGAAATGTTAAATAACTTGTATAAACCATATGATAGTGAAATGTTAAAGATAAATACTATATTTTGTTTTCAAGGAATAGTCAGATACCATCGCATAGTGGCGGAGATAAAAAATTACTAACCCAACTCTCTTCGCAATTCTCTACCTACTTAGTGAATTCATTTCACAACGCTATATGTGTTCGTCGTATGTGTTTGTTTGAGTTTCCCGTAGCTTTCCCGCAACAATATATTAAAATCATTATTCTCGCATGTAAAAAGATTCTCGCATCTCTTAACCATCAAATAATCTCTCCAAAAGTATATAATTTTTATGAATCAAGTTTGTATTCAAATTAAGGTTAAAGTTGTAAAAAAATTTAATCAAAATAAAATAAAACTACTAAGATGTAAAAAACAAAATATTCATAAAAATATATTAAAATGGATGTTGAATTAAAAAACATAAAATTTTAAAAAACTATGATGAAATTAAATCATAAAAAAAATATATTTCAATTTAAAAATAAAAGTAGGTTTTTAATTAAAAAGTAACATATGTCAATTTATGATGTGATTCCCTAAAATAAGATAAATGATTAAAATTGCACCCTCTTATCTTAATTTTTGGTGAGACTTGCATTATAAATGTTATATATAATAGTATAAATTTAAATTAGTACCCATATAAGTTTAACATAATAATATAATTTGATTAAGTCGGGTAACGGTCTCACTGGGTTTGTGTTTAAACAGAACAATAAGAATGCGGGTCAAAACGGTTCCAAGTTAGACGCCTCCCGGGTCTAATTGACCTTCCGTTATCAGGAAAAATAATATCACTGAGAAAGTAAAAAAGCGGCGTTCTAACTTTGCAGACCCGCTTGACCAATATCTATCTAATGGGTCTTAAACAGTCAGGTATAAGTTATATTCTGAATTTGACACATACAATCAACATATCTTTACACTTAGTTTAAATATAAACATGAAATATAGTAGTCCCAAGAAAAAACCATGTATGTAATTTTTGGTCAAAGAGTTATCAAAGTTTCTTCATGAGAAAAAATAGAGTTCAAAACTCCCTTGCGTAGAAGATCAACCATAGCCCATCATACATGTACGTTCTCAAACCCGTCAGCATTACAAACATATATGTACATTCCTTTTTCATTCAACTATACTTCTAAACTCAAATCTCGCAACCAAAATCTGATAATACCTCAAGAGTCATATATCCTGACTGAACTGCGGATAGCCTGTCTACAAACAGGGCATTTAGGAGATGTTTCACGCTCAACTGAAAGAGCACATCTTGGACAGCAGACTAGATGCCCACAAGGAACAAATGCAGACCTTCGTTGCCTCAATAAGCAGATGACACACAACTGCCCCTCTGGAATATCACCATCTGCCACCTCTTCTGCCGCCTCAGCTGCTGCTTCACTGTCTTGAATGTATTGTCGCTGATTTTGCCTTCGTTGTCTCCAATCTTTCCATTTGTTCCAATTCCTGATACGGTGGATAATATTTATATTAGTAAGCCTGTTATGTTTTGGCGATTAAACAAAATTCCTGTTTCCTATTAAAAAATGGGGAGTTGCATAGAAACTTGGCTAACTTCCCTCAAAACTCTATTGTTAATAAAAAAACTATATTCTCTCTTCTAATAAAGGAAGACATATAAAAAATTTATGGTTGTTCAAGATTCTAACTAATTTACATCTTGAACTCTAAATAAGTCACACGGCCAAACACTCAAAGTTTCAAACAACTGCTTATCCGAATATTGTGTTTTGTCACAGCAGAAGCAAAATCCATACACTAGCTCCTGCATCGCTTTTTGTTACAGCTCATTATCTGCTTCTACTTATTTCAATAAGCCTATACAGTTTTAATAAGCAATCCTAAACACCTTCCAAGAATACGCTCTTTCCCAATCATTGCTTTTAACCTTGTATATCATACTATCCAACTACAATTTACTCAAAAAGATTATCCATTGCAAGGTGCCGCACGAACGTACTACCAACTTAACAACGGCCAGACAATGATAAGTGTTCATATAACAACATTTAACATAGGTCTAGATGTTTAACCTCTAACCTCTTACAGGATTAAAACAGATTACCTTACTAAAAAACAATGCACATGCATAAGAACATCACAAGAACTATATTAATGAATTTTTTAAGAGGGAAGTAAAAAAGTTACAGTACCTTACAACAGCATAGCCAATGACGCCAGTAGCCAGTGACCCGAAAATAACACCACTCCACCATAAAACTCTTGCCCTAAAGTCGACTTCCGTTACCATTTGATCTTTGTTCATGTTTGATCTTGCAAATGCAACATCAGTCAGTTAGAAGAGCCAAGCTATTATCATGTAAAGTAGCAGGTTAGGTAACAAACAAGTGCTTTTCAAAAAACAACATTAGTAATTCCATGCTAAATTCAGTCTTCAGAAGCTTTTTGATTTAAAAAACTTAATCTCTGATATCCCAAACAATGGCAATGGATATTTCAATAATAGCGGTTCCATTTATATTAAGCTCCCATAAGGGTGTTTGACAGAGTTTAAACTCCGATATGCTCCTAAAAGCTTGTGCGCCAAACATGCCCCTAGTTTACCTAAACATACCCTGAACACGTGTGTGCCAAACATGCACCTAGTTTATATACAAGGTTAGTCTTAAAGTTTCTTATATGAGTTAGGAAACCTAGAAGATGAAATTTTGTGGTATATGCATTTTTTCAGTGATAAAGTTGATAGATGTAACTAGGCAAGGTCTTGTGCAAAGTTAAGAGAATGGACAACCACCCTAAAAACTAAAGCTTTAGATCAAGTTGGCGCAGCTCTTTTATTGTAGTAATAAGGAGAACATAAGATGTGATGAGAAAATCTGCACTATACATTGTTACAACATAAGTTATATCAAAGAAGCGGGTGAATAATCAGCAGACACGCTAGTGATATTATCTGCAACTACGGACTCCAGCTGAAGTTACAAGGTGAGTTTAATTTGTAAATTGACATCCTAATTTACATTAGAAAACAAAGTCACAGAATAACTAAAGCTATATTGCAAATGTTGAGACACATATTCAAGTGCAACCATGCAACAAGAGGTGGGATTAAAAACGATAACCAGTGTGTTATATTGCATTCTATTTATGGCATTGTGAGAGGAAGGACAAAGTAGAAACATAAAAATCACATGAAAATAAACATAAACAGTTTCATTATTGGAATATATTGAAAAGGCTTCCTAGCATAAATCCTTACAAGAAAAAAGGTAGATCCTTGCATGACAACATTTCAGGTATTCCTTTGTTCAACCTGACTAGGCCAACGGCAGTAATTTCCTTTCCAACTGGTAGAATTTTCTCCTCATCCAGAAGCCCAACCTTTAACACCAGTAAGAATTAAATAAGACAACTAAAAGCAATCTAGAATCCACAAAATAATGTAAAAAGATGAACCATGATAATATGTGTTTGGACTTACAGGGTATTCATGACCAAAAAAGGCCTGGAGGAAAGTGTAAGGAGAGGCAGTAATAGGCTGCAAATTGTGGTATACAGTCGTAAGAGGTAAAGGATGCTTTGAGCCATCCAAACTTACATTCAGATAATCAGATGGTGGCCACTTAACCCCATCAACAAGGACAAAAGGAACCTGGTTGAGGAAGAAATCATGGATATCACATTAGCTTCTGAAGTGCAAAGATGATTAATGTTGTTTATGACGACATATCAAAGTGTATCAAAACATAGAGTACCAAAACACAAAATAAGCAGTATCAAATGTAGCAGATTCATATATCTTAAAATATAATGAGAAAAACACATGACTAAGTAACTAGCCAACTACAAACTATATAATTACTCTGCATCATGTCTAAGTAACAAATCGACAGATTCACAAAATAAAGCACTGTAAAGTATACTCAAAAGTTTTATTCATGACAGATCACACATATTGATCAACAGATCATGAAAATAGAGTGGTCAATAATTAAACATATGCATGACAAACTAAGGGGCATTATACAGTAACTAGAAAACTAGAAAGCTAAAATAAAATATCTCCACGGTAGAGAGGCTAAAAACTTAGCCAGCATAGGAACAAAAGGCCAAAAGCAAATTCTTAGATGCTCAATTACTCTAACATACAAAAGTTTCAGTTTAAAAACATAGCTATAATACACATTCAATAACACGAATGCTTAAACAATACTGTATAGTTACTTTTGCTATTGCAATAACTGGTGACATTAGCGGCTGAAAAGAGAGTGGAGACTGGAATATCTAGTGACAGCTAAATGTAGACATGCAGTGAAACCCACAACACGGCATACATAATCAGGAACATTGAAGACACGTTACATTAGTAAATAAATGCTTCATAGGCACTCGGAAAATGAAGTTTTAAAAACAAAAAATAAGTTGTACTTGACCAAACTAATTTTTTGTTACAAGAAAAAACAAAAGCCAAATAAACAAGTCTATAAGGATTCAAGAGAGTACTAGCAGAAGAAAAAGTAGCCACACTGGGAGGTACATCTCAAGACAAAGTGAGACCTGCTGAGAGTTGTGCCCTAACATTGTCTTCTTAATCTTCATTATGAATTTTTACGTCGAGATAGACTAATGCATTTATATCAAATTTAAAATGCAAGTCATATTGAACCTACGGTTAGGGTCCACAAATACAGCAAGAACATGAATAATTAAAAAAAAAGCGCAATATGGGGTGTCATCTAATATTTCATGGTTTCTGCAGGGCAACTAAGTTGAGAACAAGTCAACTCAATTATGTATAAGAAGATAAGGTTGAAGGATTTTATCATCGTCTAGACTCGACATAAAAAAACTAGCATGTCAAAAAAAATAAAGAGAATGTTGAAATTACCGTTCTCAACGATAAGGATTCTTGCTCTTTCCAGTGTCTTCTAAACAAAGAGCGGAAATCTGAAGTCCATCCAAAAAATCCCCTCCATTCATTGTATATACACTGCAATCATTCAAGATCATTCACACTTTATACTAGAAATCAGAAATACAACATATGAACATGGTTGCAAAAAGCGCTAGAGGCTCGTCGGGCGGTCAACCACCGCCTAGCTAGTAATCCCTGAGGAAAATTTGATTAGCATCCTCAGTTGAACTGTCTCTCATATCAGCATTTTCTTAATAATATCAGTTAAATCAACTAACGATGGTGTAAAAAGGTAAACAGCTTCTAACAAACTAGCAATAATCACACTATACATTGAATAATCATCTCTCCTTTTCATTACATAATCCGTTTAAATCAATAATTATTACAACACTAAGTAAATATTAAGCTCTAAATCAGAAAGCCTCTAACACACGAGCATACAAACAGCTTCTAACAAATTAACATTACTCAACATTATACAGTGGATAATTATCTCTCATCTTCTCACAATAATCAGTTTACTTCAATAACTATAACTACACTAAACTAATTACTAAGTTCAGGGAGCCTCACACATAAGAGAGCGTAGAAACAGCTTCTAACAAACTAACAATACTCGCACTATATCAAATAACTATCTCTCATTTCCTCTACGTAATCGCTTTACATCAAAACATCTAACAAACTAACAATACTCGCACTAGATACTGAATAACTAAATCTCATTTCTCTGTATAATCGCTTTATATACAGAAATGAAGTTAAACATAATTCATACAAACATCTTCTAACAAACTAATAATAACCGGTTAGAATTGATAAGTATCGCAACAATAAAACCTAACCTTATACCAAAACACCTTCTAACAAACTACCAACACTCGCACCGCAATCAACAACTATCACAACAATAAAATGACAAAAAGTATATACCGTCACATAATTATCACGATCAATAACTATCTCTCATTTATCTATATAATCACTTTATATCAATAACTATCACGAAAATAAAGTTCACATAATGCATATAAACACCTTCTAACAAACTAACAACAGGATGCTCGAGATTATCAGAACTACCTAACATACAAAAAATATACACACATAAATATATGCACAGCTTCTATAACAAACTAACAAAACTTAGCACTATATATTGAATAACTATCTCTCGTTTCTCTATATAATCGCTATATATCAATAACTATTGCTCAATTAAATTTCACATAACGCATTTAAACACCTTCTAACAAACTAAAATAACTGTCTCTCATGTTCTCAATAGAATATTATAATCAGTTTATATCAAAAGAGCTTCTAACAAACTTATTATACTCTGGCACTACATACTGAATAACTATCTCTCATTTCTCTGTTTAATCGCTTTATTTATACGAAAATAAAGCTCACATAGTTATATAAACAGCTCCTAACAAACTAACAATAATCGGTTAGAATAAAAAATTATCGCAACAATAAAAGAACAAAAAGTATATACCGTCACATAACTATCTCTCATTTCTCTATATAATCGCTTTATATTAACAGTTATTGCGCAAATAAAGTTAACATAATTCATATAAACAGCTTCTAACAAACTCACAAAAATCAATTAGAATAAAAACTTATCGCAACCAAAAAAAAACTAACATCACAATAATCGCGCGAATACATAATCGGCTTAAAATCGACATTTATCACAGCTAAAAACTCATAAAAATGATATACCGTTTGAGTCCTCTGCAAAATAACAGCACTCTCATCACTCTCATGACTAACCAAAACATTATTATGTTTCATCCATCCACCAGTCACATTCGCTTTCGTCTCAACAACACCTCTCACTATCACTATCTGATCATTACTATCATCATCATCGGTTAAAACTGAGCGGAGATCGGAAACGGTAACCGAAGGTGCGTTTTGGAGTTTGTGTAGCGCAGACGACGTCGTTTTGAATTTTAAGACGCTGCGGACGGCGATGTATGCTAGGGCTAAGCCGAGTACGGCGCCGTCGGCTGCTAAGGCGACTTGTGAGAGGACTGCTACTGCGGCTTGATCGTGTACGGACATGGTGTAAGTGTGTGTGTTTGTTACGGTGGTTTGTTATGATGGTTTATGGTGGTGTTTGTTTGTTTGTTTGGGGAAGAAGTTGGGGTTATAAAATGGTTCGGGTCCTTTTTTATTTAAATGGTTTTCTTTTTTTTATTATTAAAGACACGTTTGGTTAGTAGAATGTCTTTTCATAGAATTAGAGTTTATGAAGGATTGCTAATTTTAAAGAATTTGAAATTTGTTTGGTTAGGAGAAAGAAATGAAATTTCATGCTAGATTTCTGTTTGTGTACAAATAATAATTTTTTTAAAACTTTTTTTTATTTTTTTTTTAGATCTATTTTGTGTTTGAATTTTTTATTGATACCGTTATTGTAAGGAAAAAATTTACGTTTTCTATTCACTTTTTTTCTTGTTAACACTTTACTTTTTCTATAAGAATTAATTTCCAAGTAAAAAATTTACTGTTTTTTTTAAAGAGAAGAAAAAAAATTAATCATTAACTTTTTATAAATTTACCAAGTAAAAATTTACTTTTTGTTAATAAGTGTGTGTGTTACTTTTTTTATTTTAAAAAAGTTGTTAGACTATTTTATAAAAATACATTGTGTTAGTTTTGTAAAAAAATTACTTTTTGTTTGTTAAATTTTGACTCTTTATTTGATATTTACCAAGTAAAGAAAATTTTACTTTTTTTGAAGTTTATCTTTTGATTAAGTTGTACACAAAGTAGTAAAAATTTACCTTTTTTTAAATTTTACTTTTTATAAAAAAAATTACTTTTTATAAATTTACCAAGTAAAAATTTACTTTTTAAAAAAAAATTACTTTTAAAAATTCCTTAGTACATGGAATTAAGATTCAATCACTTTGTATAAGGAATGTTTAATTCCTTAGTATAAGGAATGTTTAATTTCAATTTCATAAGTTTTTCAACCATACACGATTTAAAATTTGAATCTAATTCAATTTCTTAAAAATCCTGAAGAAACCTTGAACCAAACGGGCCCTAGTTTAGTCAATGGATTCTTTTGCTACACGGTGTTTCTCTATATTATACACATTAATAATTTCTTAAATTTAGATTTTTGCAGTACATATGATAAAGCATATGATACAAATATAAACTAATTATACACACTAATGTTATTTTAAAACACTATTAAAATTTAAAAGTCATATTATTATACATATTTAAGAAACTAGTCAGGTACTCGCGCGTTGCGACAGCGGGTACCCGTGTAACCAAATTATCGAGCGAGCGAATGTCTTTCGATTATATGTTTTTCATGACGATTACCTTATCGATGGTGTTGGGTGTCTGTAAGTGCCCGCGCCTACCAGCAGCGGTGCATAGTATTCGAAAAAAAGTGTAGCGTAGGTATTTGTGTCTGTTTGTTTTGTTTATTCGTGTATATAGTTTAAGTTACATTATTTAACGATAATAGTATGATACGATGGAAAATCAATTAATGTTGTATATGTGTTATAATATTATGAATATATTCAATTAATATACGTGTGTGAACTTCTATCGTAGATGATCGTCAATTCGCCAGAGCCACTTGATTATATTCTTTAATTAATTGAAAAGTATTGCAAATGAGAGTAAATTGGGAATAACCTAATAATGGAGAATAAGGTCTGTCAACTGCCAAGGAGAAGAAGATGAAAGATCGAACAACTATTGTGGAATTCTAAAGGTCGACACTGTATAAGATCATGTATAAAACATTCTAAGATTTTAAATGGGCTTATTACTTTAATGTATGCTTACACCATTTGATAAACCTTATTTTCATTACTTCTCTGCTATGCTTAATAATTTTGAGACGGGAATGAATTAATGTGATATTAGTTCATTAGTTTGTAAAGAAATGACTTGTTGTACTAAGAGGGCAAGGTGTGGTGCGTTTTCACTCAAATGGTCCGGGAAAACACCAACCGACGGCGCCACAACCACACCGTGGGTAGCGTTTTCAGGTGTTGAGCCATCGTGGCTAGCACAAATACTCTTGGACGGCGCAAGATCCATACCAGGGGTGGCGTTTTCCCCTTTTTCTCGTGTTTTCCCGTATTTGCTTTTTTTAAATGTGAACGTTTTATAACGGATAGAAATTTAAAACACCTCTTTTTTGACCGTTTGACACTAAAAAAAACCCACTTTTTTCAAATTTTTACCCCCTAAAAAATCCTATAAAAACCCCCTAACACATTTATTTTTTACACAACATTTCATCTTCACTTTTATCTCAATAATTCTCAAAAATGAATCTAAACCACTCGATCAACAACTTGTTCAACGACCCGCAAAACCAAATGCCGAATACGCAAGTTCCTAACTCTTCATGATTTTCTAATCCAAAAACACCATCATCCGCCAAATCCATCACCTCAAACACCAACCAAGTTTCATTAACACCCAAATGCATTCGTCAACCCGTTTATCAACTTTACACCCGAACAATTTCAAATGTAGCAACAACTTCAACAACAACTCTCTCAAACCCAAATTTCTACTCAACAACGACTACTATACCGAGCCCAATTTTCCTGTGAATCCGAATTTCCTCAACATTCCACCCAAGAACCTCACCAATCCAAAATTTTCCAATATTCCACCCAAGAACCTCAACAATCCTAATTTCCCCAACATTCCACCCAAGAACCTGACGAGGGTCCATCGGCACCAAGACAACCATGCCAAAAGTCCAAAGCCAAGAAACTATGTGAAAAGAAAACCGATCGTTCGCTTTGGACCCAAGCTAAGGAGAGACTTTTGGCGTAGTGTTACATAGAAACTTCGGAAGATCCAAAAGTCGAGAGTGACTGAAACAACGACACGTTTTGGTACAAAATTCTCGACGAATAAACCACCACTACACATGTTGTATAATGAGAACAAATACAATCATAAAAAGTACATAAACACAAACATTCTTGTAAAAAAGAAACCATTGCACCATGCATACATTTTGTATAATAAAAACAAACACAATACTATACAAGATATATATAATCATACCATCTTCATTGGCAGTTGTGATCTTTAGTGGTCTCCCTTTTTGTCTCATGATTTTCTCATAAGTGTAACTATTTTTGTTCCTAAACCTAAATCCAAACCCTTGAGCTGGCTTTTCATAGTTTTTTCTTCTTAAAGTTGTTTGTTTGGCTAGAGAGAGATTTTGTTTTTTTGTAAAGAATGAAAATATAAAAGATAAAAGTGTGATTCTTATAGTGTTATGGCCTTATGGGTAGTGTGATTGTTTCTTTTTGTTTTGTAAAAGAAAAGCTATTACCTAAAATGGTAATAATCCAAAAAGTTTGGTAGTTCTCATTTGGGTAAATAATATCACGAATAAATCTATAAAAATGTATAAAATCCATTTTATAAATCTATATAAATGTATTCATTACATAATTTTATGATTATATGTATAAGTGATACAAGAAAAGTAAATAACAAAAATACTAAACAAGTAATTAAAACCCATTTTACCTTTCACTATCCACTTGTCCGGTACTCTATTAGTATGTAGATGATTCTCAATTCGCCAGAGCCACTTGATTATATTTTGTAATTAATTGAAAAGGATTGCAAATGAGAGTAAATTGGGAATAACCAGATAATGAAGAATAAGGTCTGTCAAGTGCCAAGGAGAAGGAGATGAAAGAACAGGGAAAATATGGTTGTTGATTATGGAATTATAAAGTTCGATAGCCAATATGATCATGTATAAAACCTTCTAAATGTGCTTATTAATTTAATGTATGTGATGACGTATGATAGGCATACTAGGCCTCTAGGCCTGGGCCGTATTACCACAATGGGCTTTGAGCCCAGCTAAACAAATAAGCGGGCCAAGATTAAGCCCAGTATCGCACTGGCACGACCCGAACATAGCAAGACGAACGCGGACTGGTTTGGGCCGCTGCCGCGGACCATCCATGGAAGAAAATCTGCGTCCGCAATCACGATTATCGCGGATCCTTTCCCGATAAGGGTCCCACTCTGGCCACTACGATTATGAACGAAATACTAGGAAACCCTAGTATTAGGCTCCCCTATAAATAGGAGTCCTCTGACACACCACAAGGTACTGAATTC
>BQNB010067468.1:0-34191 GCA_026074375.1 Tanacetum coccineum | reverse complement strand
TACGACTCGACGACGTTCTGATCATGTGCGACAACAAAGGCGCGATTGACCTTAGCAAAAACCCAGTGCAACATTCTCGTACCAAACACATTGAAATACGTCACCACTTTCTTCGTGATAATGTTCAGAAAGGACATATCTCAATCGAAAAAGTGTCGTTCGTCGACAATATTGCCGACATTCTTACTAAACCCCTTAAACGTGAATCGTTTAACTATCTACGTCTTGGTTTAGGAATGATGGAACACATTCCATAAATCATATTAGTCCGCTTCTCCTTCTTATGTGTCGATTCTAGTCCGTGTTCCATTCCGTGTCGTGACAATTTAAATACTTCATCTGAAGTACTTTGAACACTTTTAATTCGCGAAATGCAAATTAAAACGTCACTCATCTTCGTAAAATTTTCGTCAAAAACTAAGTCCAAAACCTCTCGCTAAGGACGGCCCCATACCCTAGGCGGCCCCCCAATATATTTGGGACCGCCAGGCGTTAAGGGACCGCCATCAGCAGGCACTAAATTTTTATTCTTAGTTTAAAAATTTTCAAAACACAAAACCAAACAACCCCCTTCTTCTCTGCAGCGACGAAAAAGACGAAAACAACCCAAAAATTCAAAATCAACCATTAAAACTTAAATTGAAGATCTAATCAACACCTATAATCACTCCTAACATCTTAAAGATCATCAATTGTAAGTCATTTCACCTATTTTCTTTCTATTTGAGTCTAGGGTTCATGATGAACACAAAAAATTGAAATTGGGGATTTTTTATTTTCTTTCAAACTTTGTACAATTAAGACTACTAGGATACAATGTATAACTAATATGCTTCTCATAGACATAGGATTTACATACATTAGTGAGTTTGTCGAAAAAATGATTTTGAACCAAAACCCTAATTTTATTTTCAAATCACTCACGTTAGGAACATAATAAAATTATTGTTATGCATTGTCAATACAACCTAAAAACGTTTTCAAACACATGCATAATGATCTCATGAACAAATTTCGAGATACATAATTCATATGTATTTTTTGACTTGTTTGGATAAGTAAGATCAAATTAAGGAGCGTTTGGGTTAACTCTTAAGATTTTATTTCTAGGTCGAGTTAATCGTTTCTCTACATTTGTCACATTTAGGCACATACTAGAAACAATGCTCATAACATATTACATGTTAAAAGTAATAAAATGTGATTTCATTTTCTTTTAGGATATCATGCCTCGCAAAACATCTGAAAAATATAAAAATACAATCCCAATGATTTCACATGAATTTCGTACACCTATAAAAGAAAAACTAAGAAACCTTGAAAGTCGCTACATTCATGAGGTCCGGGTGGTTTTTGATAACTTTGTGGATCTAAACTATGTTCGGTCTTTGTTTCATTTTGTCGATTTTGAGTGTCTCCTTGAAATCAATGAACAAGTGTGTCCTCGTTTCATACTTGAATTTTACAGTCAGTATCAATTAAGTTATTCTGAGGAAGGTCAAATGTTTGTTCAATTTGTAATTCAAAATCAATTATTTTCTTACTCTCTTGAAGACTTTGCTAAAATTCTTGGCATACCTTGTGAGGGTGTATGTGTCTTTACTGACAGATGCTCACTTAATGAGTTGGCATATGGTGCCCCTTCGAAAGGCCCATATCAAACCAACCTCCCTTCTCCCGATGATATCATCTCGTATATTCGAGAAGATCGAGAAGGTCAAGTCACTTGCATCCGTCATGAGGAAGAAATTGAGGTTCAAGATTATCAAATTCTCACTCGTGAAATTGTGTCAACTTTGAAACCTTTGGAAGAAATAATTCGGGAAAATGTTTTCTATTTGGGGGGTAATCGGGACCATGTTCCCGCGTGTCTTTGTTACATGCTTTATTGTGTTGCAAACTCTGAGAAATTCAATCTTGCCTACTACATGGAAAAACGAATGAAGTGGGTAACTAAGCAAGCTAGGTTAATTCTACTCTATAGTATGCTATTAACCCGTTTGTTTAAATTCATCATTGATGAAAATCCCGAATTGAACAATGAGTCTTATGTCTTGTACCATCGTGTCAGGAATCCTCTTGCCGCTCGACAAGAGCGAAAAATTAGAAGGGATCGTGGCACGAGAAGAGGTTGTCACTCCACCTCCTCCTCCACCTTCAATCAACCATCTTCATTTCATCTCAACGATGATGATGACGATGGAAATAATGAAGGGATCTCGCGTGCAAGTACTCCTTCCCCCATTCGTTATGTCAATTCGTTAACTAACGAAGTTCCTCAAGTTTTTCAAAACCTACCTAACATTGACCCTAACTTGGAACCTTTTTACATCCGTCAAACCAAAATCATCAACCATCAAGTTCAAATAATAGATGAGCATCGTGGTAGATTAAGGTCAATCGGAAAAGGGTTCAGAAACTTATGAAGAAGTGAGCAATGAGGAAAATTGCTTTATGACATTATTAATTATACTATATTATGAAGCTTAAATACTTGAACTCATGCTAGTTAGCAATATCTTAGTACGCATTACGGGCAATATAACGTGCCTTGAATGATCGTTCGATTTTATCATCCTAAATCTATGCTTGCATGCACCGTGATACACTTTGGTTATTTTTATAATATTATGCATGCTTATATCTTAGTCAATTTGCCTACATGTGCTTTCTTAATAGAACTTAGGATAGTTGATTTTGTGCATTTAATTATTGAGTATTAGATGATTCATGATGAAATATGATTGACTAAAAAAGAAGGAATTTAGGAAACTTCTTATAGGACTTACAGCAAATCAGGAAAACTGAAAAAAAAATTTGTCTTCAGAAAACGGCCCCCATAAATAAGAAGTGCCCCCCTAATATATCTGGGACCGCCATGTATTTATGGGACCGCCATCAAAAGTCACGGAAATTTTATTGTGACTCCTGATTTTCTGTGCAGTTGACTGTTCTTTCTTAGACTTAGCTAAACCTTCTGCAATTTGCTAAACCATTCTTGGAATCTAAAATTTCAATACTCATGCTTTTCTACTTTCACATTATGCCTTCTAATTAAATAAGCCATACTTCTCATTCTTCTTATCATCTTCCTCAAACCATTCTACCATGAATTCTTCCAATGCTTCCTCTTCTAACCCCTCTAAGAAAATCAAACTAACCATAATCCCTCCTAGACAATTATTTGTTAACATATCTAGTGATGAAGATGTCACCACCACACTTTCTCCCACAACAACTTCTTCATCTCTGACTCCTCCAAATGCACTATAAAAAACTTAATCAACCAATGACACCTCATTAAGCCAAGATGATACACCCTCTTCTTTTTAATCAAAACTTCAAATCTCACCACACTTCATCTAATGAACCAACTTTTCCTCAACCTTTGAACCCTTTGCTTAACAACATCTCGGATGTTCCTCTTAGACTTTCAAACCCTCAACCACTTCAAAGTCATCCTTCTTTAGATATCACTCTCTCACTATCACCTTTTGAAAACCTTGAACCACCATCTACACCACAACCTCAACCACCTATCATGGGCCATCCTCTTTACTACAACTACCATGACTATCATGGGTTAACTTGCATATGTTGCTCTCATAATCGAAATCTTTTCTTAACCTTAAGAGATGAGATGAACATCATGTTTGCTCATCTCGAGTATCTTCTCACTACCACTATCACCTCACACTTTCAACCTCCACCTTAAAATGGTTTCAAAAATCTCATAATGGGTCACCCTAACCATTTGCTCAAAAGTCATCCCTTATGAATCATGAATCATCTAGGACTTATTTCTTTTGTATGTCTAGATTGTAGTGTAATTTATGAATTTATGTTTCCTTGCTTGTCTTAGCTCTATTGCATGGTGTATGTGTCAATTATTTATGTTTACTTTTGTATGAGTTTCTTACTTATGGAATGAAACTCCTTATGGGTGACTTAATCTAGAATTTATGTTTGAAGGATATTTGTATTGCACTTATACTTCTAACTCTGTTTTGTAGCAAACAATTTTCTTAAGATCGATCACTTGGTGCCCCAAACGAGGGGGAGCTCACATCAAGGGGGAGTCTTGATATCGTCGATTTCTTTCTCTTCTCAACAAAACTCATTAATAATTTGACACCTTTAATTTTATTTAAAATGAGTTTACATTTTGTCATCATCAAAAAGGGGGAGATTGTTAATACAAATAATGTCTAAAAACGTTATTTATATTTTTCGACCTCTCAATGTTTTGATAATAACAAAATGTAAAAACGTTTACGATAAAAATAAACGTTCACAAATTATTAATTGTAAAATTCTATTTCTAAGATTAGTGATCACTTAAGGTATGGACAAACAAAATCATTAAGCATGATTAGTGATCAATAAAATATTTTTCTCTTAACCTTCACTTTTATTCTACAAAAGTATTTTTACAAAAAATACATATACACAATATTTTCTAATTAAAAGAAAATTTTTATTAAAAACTTAAAATTTAAAATTTAAATTTTCCTCTCAAAATGGAAGGTTCCATAACAGATACAACCTTCATCACAAAAAGACAAAAACAGGAGCGGAGTCTACTTGGCGACCCCCTTATAGGGTTGGCGGCCGCCAGATATATCTGAGACCGCCGGGACCGCCCCCAGGTGACCGTTGGGATTTTCTGTCTATAAATACTGCACTATTGCTGGCAGAAAATCAGACCTCTTTGCACGAATGTTCTCACACTTCTTTCTCTCTCTAAAAACCTTCTTTCTCTCACTAAATATCTTGATCACTAATATCTCTTGATCTTGTTTCAAGTGATCTTATCTTATCTTTCTCATCTCATCTCTCCTCTCTATCAAGTGCAAGAGAAGAACATTCGTATTCGTCAAGAAACGAAGTTTTTTTTAGAACGGCAACTATTATAAAACCAACTAGCAAGAAGCTAGAAAAAGAATTACAAAGAGATCAAATAGGGGTGTTGCAACCAACTATCCCAACTAAAAGTACAGTTACATCTAGAAAGGCACCCAAGTGAAAGAGCAGCGTAGATATATTGTATATATCAATTACACTCTTTACGAGGGGACTTTCGACTGGAAGAAGGGAGCAAACTGATTAAGTAACATTAATTGAGCCAACTAGTTATTATAAAGAGAACTCCTTCCAGCAATCTTTTATTTAGAGCTTAATCTAATGCGAATTGACACCAATTAAGCCATCAGCATAATGAAACACAAGGGGCCGTCCATATGATAGATTACACTCAGCAGGCCATAGAGCCTGTCGATTTCGTAACAATCTGCAACTAGAAGAACAAGTGCGTGCGAATCTTCATGAGACAGTAGGAGCAAAGCGGACATAAAAGATCAGAAAACTAGGACACCACGTTGTTGTAAATTAGGATCGTGTAGGACAAAACCCCGTGCCTGGTAATTCATTTCACCATAGCACAAGTACATTTATTTGTATTAGGAACATATTTAAACCTTCGAGTAGAAGTGGGGCTATTCGGCAAGTAACATTCATCAAAGAAGAATGCGAACATCTTTGACCGAAAAAACACACTTACCCATTTAAATCCCTACACCCATCTTATCTCACATATATTAGAAAACTATGTCCCTTCATTATCGTTGAAGAGAGTTAATTGAGAAGATTCCAAACCCTCCTCTAGCAGAACGTCGTAGAGAGAGGTACCGAGAATTGTGTTTAATCAGCCACCGTACAATCTTTATTAATCACATAAAGCATAATTCGAGGGAGAAACATAACATGATAGTTGAGTGAATACCAATCCAATTCTTCTTTACAAAATTGCAAATTCCGTGTGAGCAAACCTGTACCCACACGAATATGATATGTGGAGAAAGCAGGTCACACCACGATCTTTATGCATATCACTCCGAATAATGGAATTCTAGGTCGCGTAACGAAACTGTGATAATTTATATAATGAGGAGCCATTGCATAGACGTGATGAGATGAAACCACAATGAATTATCATGTGATTTGAATCTCCAACCCATTTGAAAAAGGAATCCATGCCGCCATATTTAAATGCATAAAACTTGAGACACCTAAACCTCCATACTTCTTGGAAGCATGAAGAAATTGGCCCATTTGATCCACACTTTTTCTATCGTTAGCATTTGAAACATCTGTAAACAATGTATACGTATGGACTCATCGTTTGTAACACCGAATTAGGATCCTTATAGATGGACATTATTATAAATAGGTGTTGACCCAAGAACCGACTTTATAAAGAGTAAGCCATTCCTCCAACAGATAAAGTTTTAAGTTGCCAATTTAGATTTTTTTTTTTTTTTTTTTTTTTTTAGACGAGCCTTAAATTTTCACAATACGTATCGTCCCTATGCCTGAAAAGTTGAGATTTACCTCATCCATCACCCCTAAGTATTTTTAAAGGGGTTTTTTGCTAGACAACCATATATAAAGCTGAAGCATTATAATCCTCATATTTGAATCATGACTCCAAGATGGTAACTTTTCTTAGATTGATTGAGTGAGGCTACACGAGGGACAACAAAGAAAAACAATGAAGAATTGTGTGTAATACAGATAGTTTAGCTATAGGACCACCTCACAATTAAAGTGCGCATCTTCCGGAAAAAAAGATGGGAAATTTTAAGAGTATGAACCCATTTTGATGCCCTAAAATTCCAAGCCTCTTGATGGACCTAGATAACGAAAGATTGAAAGTGACTCTGTAATAGATAAAAAGGTATGGGGCAAAGGATATCCTGCTTCATCCACATTTTTTGGAAATTCGAAGTTGGACTATCATTAAGGAGGACCGAAGCTCCATTCAGAGGGTAAGCAACCCCGAATCCGCTCGAATCTCCTTTTAGAACCGAATCCAAAAAGCTTAAGCAATATTGCTAAAAAATACCCACTCTTATCAAAATTTTAGCCTTGGCAAAATCATACTTTTAACACCATGACTTGTTGTTTTTTATGGGTGCACATTCTTGAAAGTATTTGTTTATGATAAACGGCGCCATAAGATTTTGCCTATTAGGAAGAAGAAACAGCCGTGTTTGAACAATCCGATATAAGGTACAGAGATTGATCGAAGAATGTAGTGTGGCTATTATTTTGGTGTCTACCTTGTTATATGATCTCTCGATCTTGCTTATTGGATGATAATCATTTACGAAATTGGTAGGGATATTCGGTTTTTCGATTGTGAGCAATGATAAGGGCGTTTACATCCGCTAGGAAAATGAAAAACTAATGATCGAAAAAACATTCTACTGCTGCTACAAAAAATTTCAGATCATAAAGTGTTCACAGAACTTTCGAAAAAAAAATTCAAGAAAAGTGAACCCGTGGGTCCAGGAGATTTATACTATTCATTGCACCCACACAACATTACGCACTTACATTCTCTGGAGATCAGACTCTCCAACATGTCCCAATGACTCAGATGACATCGCATTAGGGAAGGTTATAGTTAAGTTTACTTCTGTTTGATGCGGTCGGGGCTTCTAACCGGCAATAACAAAATGCAAACGAAATTCTTCTTTGACACGACAAGGATCATCCTCCCAATTCGCATCATCCATAACACCTTTTTTAGCCAAATTAGTCTCGTTTACGATTATTGTATGCTGAAAAAAAATGAGTTTTCTTCGCTCTCAATAACCCACTGAATCTTAGCCTTTTTGCATATAGTCTACGAGCATCGTAAAAGACTTAATATCATGTAATTTTTTTATTTAAAT
This sequence comes from Tanacetum coccineum, assembly GCA_026074375.1. Classification (NCBI taxonomy): domain Eukaryota; kingdom Viridiplantae; phylum Streptophyta; class Magnoliopsida; order Asterales; family Asteraceae; genus Tanacetum; species Tanacetum coccineum. The sequence goes on along the minus strand of BQNB010067468.1, from coordinate 26,452 downwards.
CTATCCATCTGTTTAGTTGAACAGAAGAATATTATCATTTACGCCCCCTTGATCTAAATAAATCTTTGTCAATATGACACAGCTGGAACGGAGATCCACAAGACGACAAGGATTGATTTTTTTTCAATCATTATAACCCACCTTGAATGTATATCATTTTTCAGGATTTGTAATTTCATTCTTGATCGAACCATCATTTTTATTATCATCTAGATTCAAGATTATTCCCAAGTTTACTAGGACACCATTTGTATTCGAAGCCCTGTTAACGAATCCAAGTGTGGTAAACCCGTAAAGGGGATAGGACCATATCAGTAACCCACTTCCCGAAGTAAGATTAGTCTATGATCCAGAGGGTGCTATCAAGAAAAAATACTGAGAGATGAGGGAATAATAGAGTGTAAAACATCGAAAACAAAAAAATGATCATGATTTAATACTTTTATAGCCGACTGAAGAGACCTAGTAAAGAGTACCCTTCCAATTGGATTTTAACGAGCCCTCTGAGTTTGTTGATACACTATTAAATGAATTAGCACCTTGCGTAGATGTTCATATGAAACACAAAGTAGCCTCCTTGCATCTAACTTCATTAAATTCGCCCATAATCCTTACAATGACCTGTCCAACTCACACAAATAAAAAAAAATAAAAAATGGAAAAGAGATAGAATATAAAATGGCTGATAAGGGACTGAAATGTAGCGCCATAGAGAACGCTTGCTAAGGGATAGTCTGGGGCGGCATATATAGACACACATGTAAAACTTCGCCTGAGTAGAAAACCCATTGACCCATATAATGCAACATAATTGTCCGAGGACAACATGATGCTCGTTATCGGAAAACACTTGATTCACACACATAATAAATTTCCTACCAGAATACCCAACTGCTTTGCTATTAGTTTACTCGCATACAATATTGTGTAACCCTTTACTCTTTAAAATCCATATCAGATTTATGATTCAAACATTGTTTCGTGTACTGTAAGGAAATTCACCTTGTGTTTATATGTTTAACTCCTAATCCATCTTTCTTAGCTTGGATCTAGGCTTGAACATTTAAAGATAAACAATTCATGGAAATCACCGTGTTGTCCTTGTGATCCAATAATTTTCTTCATGTACATTCATACAGCATTCTATAGTGATACCCCATAGATTGGCCAACTTTTATCATTATCGTCTTCATAACATCTAATATCGAGCCACCTGCTTTTTTTTGGACTCACGATACGGAAGAAACATGTGCATTAAGGGGTCGGAGCATCCTCCAACACAGCGAGAACTGAGACCTTCCGAGCGTTCGTTTAGACAAAGGAATTTTCCATACCTTGAACTCCTGTGCATCATCATGTTGGAATTCTCTCTTAGGTGTAAAATACAGGGGGGATAGGAATACTTGAGATCCAAACACAAAATTTGCCTCGGTCCTTTGTCATGTTTATTAAGAAGATTGTAAAATGGTTAAATGGGATCGCTAGAATTCTCTCTTCTCGTTGGGTGACAGATGTCTGGTATGTTCATGCACCTAAAGATCCAGACACTTATCATCAAAATTGTTTCTGGACACACCATTCTAATATCCACTTTTGATCGTCACAAGTACATCTGCTTACTAATGTCACCATTTATCTCTTCAGTCAACCCAGGTAACAGGATTTCATACATCAGTATAATCATCAACTACTTTTTAGTCATTAACGTCTGCGTGACCAGGACGATTTACTCATTAGTCCTCTTTATAACAAAAATTTTTTTTTTTTTGAATTCCTCTTTTTCGAACAATAATCTTTGAATTTCTCAAGAATATTCGTGATCAATGTTTCGTCTTAACTTAAAGATACGTTTACGAGCAAAACATCATCTTGTTATCTTCAAGTTTTATCACCTCTCCCCAACGGGAACCAATCTCTAGAGAAAGTAGCGTCGCGACCAGCGTGTAGAGGGACTACTCTTATATTCAATCCAAACAATCCATGCTCCTAGATACAAAATCCGGTTGGGCCTTAAATAATTGACTAAACCATAGAACGCAACACCAACATGTTTCAGAAATCTCATTGGTCTGGACCGATGTCACTCAATCATAACCACATAGGTCCTACCCAAATACGCTAGGCTCATCTGCTGGAATCCCTCATTCGATAAAAGAACGCCGTAATTTATTAATGAAGAAAAAATTCCTTGACTGTTTTATTCCACCATAACAATACAATTTTCTAGGTCTCCAGGTTCTTACACAAATTCATCATCCACAGGACCATGGCAGGAGGACGTGGCCTATATGATTAATAATATTAAGGGTTACCTTTTAATATTAGGGTTACCTTTTAAAACCGAAGCAAATGAAGAAGCCCCATTAGCAGCAAGTCTAGTTGAAATATTTGGCCAAGAGGAGTGGATTGGAGGACGATCAAACCGAGTAATATTTGCGTGTAAATGCATGCGGCCAATCCATAAAGTGCACAGGTTACCCACAAGTCGATCAACATTATCAACCTTAATAAATCGAACAAACGCAAACCTTTTCCCCGCTTTCGATTTGCGATCAGGAATGAAAACATCAACAACAGTCCCATAACCTTTACACACCTCCCATAGATCTTTAGATGTAGTGTTGTCCGGGAAATTCTTAACAAAAATAGATTTGGAGATCAACCGTGTGTGGTCGACGTTACTGCGAGCCCTAGCCGCCATAAGAAAAAAGGAAAATTATCTTGAAACCAATGGAACAGTAATCGAACACCCAAAAATCTAATGATTATGTCGAATCAAATAAAGAACAATTAAGGACCCGATCAAAAAGAACCACTCTTCTTCTAAGTACCAAATCTATTTTGTATTTATCTTTTGTATTTGTGTGATTCGGATATTGTGTAGATTCGATTGTGTAGATCTTGTAAGTGTGTATATCTTGTGAAGTGGTAGAATGGTTTTGGCTAAGATTAGGACTCGACATTTAGCTTAGTGTTGGAAAATAATATAAGCGACGTGTAAATGGTTTTCTCCGCCTAAAGGGAGCTTGCTGACATAGTGAAATCTCGAGTAGGATACTCGGGGAGTGAAGTAGGCCGAAGAGGTGCCTCATAGCCGAATCACTATAAAATCTTGGCATCTTGGTTTGATTGTTCCCTTCCTTTTCTCTTTATATATTATTGTCATTGTTATTTAGATTTAGTTTATAAAGTTATTGTTTGTTCATATTGTGGATAATGATAATCAAGCAAATTACAAAACAAACAAAACCAGGTAAAGCCCTTCTTTTTCAAGAGGTTAGCGTGGTCACTTCAAGGTTGTTTGCACCTAGAAGAAATTGAACTTGAGACCTCACACATTTTAGAGTTATAGTCCCAAACCCTTTTCTAACAAAGTCTTTTTCTATCCTCATAATTGGATCATCGAAAAGAAGAGATTTCGAGCTAGAGAATATTAAAAATACGCTCAAAGATTGTAAGGATTTACAAACTGCTAAAGGGAAATTCATTCTACCAATGCAACATCAACGGTGGGATATTGGATTTTCGAAATCAGTGTTAACAAGGCCTGCATCTTTCAGAGCGTCATCTTCAATTTCATAAAGTTTCATGGAGTAATGTTGCATGGTACTCAAATGTGATCATAAGGCATGCTTTCATTTTATAGCTGCTGATTCAAGAAAGATTACCAACACACAACATGATCCTTAAATGGGATATACTAAAATCTTCAAAAGGTAGTTTCTAGCTTATATGTAAATAAGATAGAAAATGGTGTTTGGTATAGTCCATGTGAATTGTTTCTTATGGACACTGGTTGTGTTTCTTTGGGTTGGGTGTTTGTCTGTAGCTGGGGGAGTGGTGGTGGGAGGATGGTTTGTAGTGGTAGTATAGGGAATGAATGGGAGGTGTGGAGGGGTTCGGGGGTGGGGGGTGGGGGATGGAGGTGGTGGTGGACGTTGGGGGGAGGTTTAGGGGGGTAGGTAAGTGAGGTTGGTGTGGTGGGTGGAGGGGGGGAGGAGCGAGAAAGGTGGTTTAGCGGTGGGGGAGTGCTGCGGTGGGTGCGAGTGAGGTGAAATATTGTTACGGGGGTCTTGTTGGTTTAGGGGAGGTGGGACTAGGGGGGGAAGGTAGGGGGGGGGGGTGTAGAGCACAGGCGTAGTAGGGACTGAGAGTTGACGGGGGTGGGTGAGGGGGGGGGGTGGGGTAGACACGCGGCGCGGTTCGAGTTCGGGAGGGGCGGAGTGGGGGTCGAGTATGGGGAGAGTAGGTGCGATACGGGGGGGGGAAGGCTGGGGTGGTGTGTTAACTTTAAGGGGGCGGCGGGGGGTGTGGGGAGGGGGGGAGGGATGGTTGGGTGTGGCGGGTGGGGGTGTGGGGAGTTGGGGCGGGCTGTTATGGGTGGACGTAGGGGAGTGTCTGAGGGAGTAGGGGGTGGAGTTTGGCGGGTGGAGTAGGGGAAGGGTGATGCGATCTTGCGGGTTGGGGTGGGTTTGGGGTGTTGGGTGTAGGGTGGCAGTAGGGGGGTGAGTGTGGCGGGGGAGGGTTAGTTGAGTAATCGTGGGGCGGTGCCGGGAGGGGTGGTGGGGGTCGTGGGGTGTGGGGGTCGGGTGTGGGTTTAGGGTGGGGGGGGTGGGGGTGGGATTGGTGGTCCGGTAGTGAGGCTGGGGGTGGGCGGTGAGTTGAAGGGGTGGGCGGAGCGTAGGGGACGAGGCTGGTGAGGGAGTGAGGTGTGGTTAGGAGGGGGCTACGGGGGGGTGGGGGGGTGTAGTGAGGATTGGGCGATGAGTACGAGTGGTGTTGGTGGGGGTCGGGGGGGGTGGGGGGGGAGGAGTGGATGGAGTCGGGAGGAGGGTGGGTTGGGGAAGGTGGGGCGGGGGCAGCCGTGCGAGGGACGTGAGGTATTTAGAGGTGGGAGGTGGGGCGTGGTGTTGGGTTGGGTGGTGGGTGGTGGGAGCAGGGGGTGGGGGTGTTGTGGGGGAGGGGGGGGGTTGGGGTAGGAGGAGCGGGGGGAGAAGGGGGGGATCGAGGGTTTGGAGAGAGGGGCGGTGTAGGGAGTCTGGCGGTGGGGTGACGGGAGGGGTGTGGGATAGAAGGGGGGAGGGGTGGAGGGGTGTAGGGGGGTGGCGATGTGGGTGTCGGGGGGGGTGGGGGAGTGGGGAGGGGGTGGGAGTGGTGGTGGTGGGGGTGAGAGTGGGAGGGGGTTTATATGGGGCGGTAAGTTTCGGCGTAATGGTGGAACTGGGTTGGGTGTTAAGGGGGAGATGGGGAGGAGGGGGGAAGAGGGAAGGGTGCTGGGGGTGAAATGGTGGTTGGGAGTAGAGTAGGTGGGGATGGGTGGTGGGAGTAGGGCGGTGGGTATATGGGGCAGGTGTGGGTAGTGTAGGGGGGGGCGGGGGGGGTGGGGGGGTGTGGGCGGGGGATAATGGAGGGGGTGGAGGGGGCGGGGGGTGGGAGGTGCGATCGGAGTGGGGGGCGCTGGGTAGAGTGGGAGGTGGTGTGCTGGTGGCGTAGAGTAGGGGTGGGGGCGAGTTGGGGGGTCGGGGTGGGAGGGGGCTATGGATAGGGGTGGGTACGGCGGGATGTTGAATGTGGAGGGAGGGGGGGGGTGAAGGTGGAAGGAGGGGGGGATGGTTTAAAGAGGTGGGGTGGGTGGGGTCGGTGTCGGGGTGTGTGGGGGTGAGTGGGAGAGGGGGTCGAGATGGTTGGGGTGGGCTGGGGGGTGGGGGGTGGGGGGTGGGGAGGTGGAGCGTGGGGGGGGGGTTGAGAGGAGGGGGTGGGGGGGGTGGTAGGGGATAGGGAGGGGGGAGCCCTGATGGGGGTGGGGCCGGGGTGGGCGAAGGGGTCGAGATCGGTAGTGCGGGACCGGAGTGGGGGTGGGGGGAGGAGCTGGTGGGGGAGGTAGATGGAGATGTTGAGGGGCGGGGGTGTTTGGGGAGAGTGAAGTTGGGGCGGGCGTGGTGTGGGGGGATGGGGTGGTATGGGAGTGGGGGGAATGGGTGGCTGACTTTTGGGGGAGGATTTGGTGCAGGCGTATTTTAGGCGGCGGGACGGCGGGGAGGGTCTAATAAGGGGAGGGTTGGTTGGGGAATATGTATGTGATAATGACATACTCATGTGGCTAGGAATAGTGAGTCATGAAAGATAGGACTACTCGGTCCTAGCCATGAGTATAGTCGGTGGAAGGTTTATGGTGAGGTGCCGGCTTATGATGATGCCTTATTTTTGCTTAAACTTTGTTACTTACGAGCGAGGATATGATGGAGTTAGGTGATAGGTAACTTGATTATAGGGACATGAGTCTGTATTATACAGTGAGTGATGCCAAATCGAGTATCACAATGTGTATAGTCTTGTGAGGAATGACACATAACACAATTGTTATTTCCAGAACAAAACCCATGGGAACATAAAAGATGGTTTCAAAGTGTTTTTTTTCTTTTTCGATCAGTGCCTTTATAACAGTTTGCAGACGGGCTGTGCTCATACTTTCAATGATGCTTGTCTTAGGTTGCAAGACTTCCTCCTTCAACTCATGGTTGGCTATTAAATAGGAGCGAAAATAAGTCAAAAAACAGAAAGTCATCCAAAACCTAAAAATAATACAAACTACTTCAAAGACAAACACCAAAAGTCGGTAGATGCCGCAAGTTATATTAAAAGGGTACTAGAGTCTAGAAATAGTCTACTACAAGAGATAACATCGCCATGCATATTACTATTCTGCAAATTCCTACAACATACTTTAGTTGATAACGATATTAAGACACCCTAGGAGTTCTATTTGGGTGGGCAAGTGAGAATGTGAGATCTGAATTTATCCAGCTCCGTAAGAACCTCCTGCTCTAGACGATAAATTAGATCAATCATCCGCCATATCTGCACACATTGGGATCATATTTAGTTTCAAGAATACAAACAGCAGATAGACTGTCTCATAGTCATAACAATAAAGTTAATCAATAGGAGTGGAGAAATAGACGTGTCATGCAATGGGTCCAAAAAAGCAAAAGTAAAGTATACAAGTCGTGTCACCTGCAAGGTTCCACCACCATCGGTACTTTCATCATCATTAGAAACGCTAACAATTGTCCATGGATCATGTGCATTCCAATGAAAATCAACCACCTTGTCCCTACAATCATACATGTAATAAGTTATTCTTAGGATTGGTATGTTAACCAAAGTGCCAAAAACCAGAAACATTGCATCGGATATATTCATATGGCAAAATAAACGACGGTTTTATTATGAAATGATGATCTTTGTACCTGTGCCCAGAATGGCGAAACAATAAGCCTTGCGCAGTTTTTGAGGCTCGACCAGAAGATTCACCAATCTGCTCGATCAAAAACATCCATGTTTAAAAAAACGAGCAAAAGAAGAAAATAAGGTAATATTAAAGGTGGCAAGATGTGGGGATGGAACGATGGATCATGGATGGGTTGGTAACGGGTCAAATATAGGTTAAAGTTGAAACGTGCAAAAAAATGTATAGGTCATCAAAACGAGCCAGGTGAAGTTGTGTTAAGTCGCAAGCAGTTTTTGGTCATCACTTTAATCTTCTAATAACTAATAATAATTAAAGTATTACAATGATCACGAAAACAATATTGCTACAGCAATACTCTAAATCTTAGTACAAAAAGACGTTAACTTCTGACTTATGTGACTCAAAGACTTTAGACGACTTCAATTTGTTCAGCTAACATTTATAATTTGCTCCGAATAAGACAATGGCCACCTTTAAGTACTAAACAAAAGGAGTATACATTAAAATAAACCATGTACCTTGTTATGATCCCAGACGTTCTAGATTCCATCCTCTGCTGAACTTCCAAAGACAGACGATTTATCCGGAGACCACTACAATATGAAAAAAATCTTGTCAACATCCAAATACTATTTAAAAAAGCATAAAAGACGCAAAAACACTAGTGAGGTTTACCCGCACACAGAGAACGGCAGCAGTGTGATTCTTAAATATATGGACGGGTGATCCAGTCCCATTAGTAGTGAGATTCCGATGATCAAACAAGCGAATGGTGTTATCAGCAGACCTAAAGAGAAAATGATTCAGTGGAGCTCAGCAAGTGTTTCATTTAGAGATATCAATTTCGACCCACTTAATAATGGGTCAATTAGACATCATATATTCTTGTATATGCATATTAGTTACTATTACCCTGTCAGTATAAGATTTTCATCAATCGGATTCCAATCAACACAGTGAAGATCAGCATCGTGTGATTTCTCAACCTGTAAAAAAGCCATAGAGAAAACACACAAAATTAATATATCTTTTATGGAAGTGTTTGATGCTGATTACCCATGTTGTTGCTCATTACCATTAAGGTAGTTTATTGATGGTCTAATTGGATTCGACACATATTATTGCTGTGATGTGATGACCATTTGGAAGTTAGCGATGAAGCTATTGGAAGTTTAATATGTTTCGTCTAATGTGGATGCATGAAGACATTTTGGAAGTTTTATGTCGGATAGAAGGTTCACGACTTTGATTACCGGAGCAAAGTGTTGGTTGTTTTATGCAATCAATATATTATCCACATAAATAGTTGTATTAGGAAGTATGTTGTTACTTTCTTTTCGTTAGTCATAAGATTGGCTTGTCTTTCTTATGTAGGGCGTTAGTTAGTGGGGGCGAGCACCCCTTCCTGCCCTTGAAATCCTTCACCAATGAGTTCAAGTATGTTACTTTTCTGGCAAGAAGCTGTTATTATCTGGCGAAGTAGTTATTTTCAAATCAACCTGTTATACTTCTAGCAACTTGTGATATGATTGGCAACAATGGCGACTAGGACAAACACTCTTCAAGACTCGATAAAAGTGAAGGTTTTTTATACTTTCATAACAATTATATTAAACCATAACATCAAAGCCTAGAATAGCGGAAGCAAATAAAGGATCAAATAACATGCTTGAATAATTAACCGAATTAGGGTTACATACCTTTTGATTCTAGCCCGAACAAGAATCAAATTGCTTAGCAATTATCTCCAGGAACCCTAATTTGGGTTTATACGAAAACAATCCAAGAACAATCTAAAGAAAGATTGTATCACGATCTTGTACACACGCTATGTATATAGTTAACCAATTACTAGCTTGATAACACGTAGCGTTTAACCGAATGATTCGATCCGATCAACCCAAGGTTATGGAGCCGAATGAAGGACAAGAATAGTGATAGAGTTTTTAGGGATTATTGTGTGTTCCCTTTTCACATCTCCATATAGGTGTTTATATAGGCTCCTTTTCCCTAATGTAACATCTATTAATTAATATCAATTATGTACCATCAATTCTTAATTATGTAACATAATTATGTAACATTATGTAACATTAAGTAACAATAATTATGTAACATTATGTAACATCAATTATGTTATTATGTACATGTCCTTGTCCTTATGGTCGTTAGTCTTTTCCGTTAAATACTTAACGACCGTTAAACGTTTACGTGTAAAATTAACAAATATATTATTTATTAATTGTTAACTCGTAGTGAGTGCAATCCCGTGATCTTGAGTTCGATCCTAACACACATCTATTAATTTATCGTCCATAAACTAACAGCTCCCACTTGGACATATTTTAATAGTGTGATCACATCGGTTAGCGTCTAGTTACACGCCGATGCCTCTAGTACGATCTCAAGTAAGGTCTCCTGGAAAAACCTTTTAATGATTCATCATTATTATTATCCTTTTGTTTCTAATACAATGTTAATAAGGATATGGATCTTAGTCATTCCTTAATTAACTGATTCTGTTTCTCGTTTATCTGATTGAGCAAGATTACCAAATCTTCTGAACGTATTCCAGAAAATTTTGGGTGTGGCCACACATACATCTTACCAATCCCACGAGGGGCCCAGCTGTATTAAACTTCAAAACGTATTTGAAGGAAACAAATCCTTTATTGACTACAAGCAAAACTCATGAATTTTGCAACACTTCTGAAAACAATCCGTATAGCTACCAGTTACGTTTAGCGTTAAATTGCTTCACAGAAATGCACTAGATCCATAACAGTTTCCTGGTATCTCAAGTCTGAGGATAACTATTTATGATTTACTTAATGACAAGATCCATAAAGTACAATCATATAGTTGGGATAAGTCCTATATTCGATTCATCGAATATCATTTAAATTTGGCATGTAATCACATCAATATACTTTCAAGTATATCTGACCAACATTTAAATTTGTCTTGATTTAATAATATTCCCATATTATTAATCGACAACGGACATTTAGAATAATTTAATATTCATGGATTAAAACATGTAAAATAGGATACAAAATTAAATAACAAAATAAACATAACCATCATTTTATTTTATCAAATAATAATGTTTACACATCCTTTATCCAAACACTAATCACAGATATGCATGAAACTACTAGCTAATCGAAGTCCAATTCCATTGGCATGTTCATTAACCTTTCCTCTAGGTAAAGCTTTAGTAAAAGCATCAGCTAGATTTTTATCTGTGTGAACTTTTATCAATTTGATTTCACCACTCTCGACTTGTTCTCGAACATAGTGATATCTACGCAGAAAATGTCTGGCGCCTTTCATGACTCCAGGTTCATTGGCGAATATGATTGCAGCAGAATTGTCACAATACATATTAATAGGTTTATTTATTGAAGGCATCACTCCAAGATCTCCAACAAACTTCCTAATCCAAACGGCTTCCATTGCAGCTTCTGACGCAGCCATGTACTCAGATTGCGTTGCATGCATTGCAATGGTTGTCTGCTTTTTGCTCTTCCAGTCTACTGCTCCTCCATTGACGATAAAGACATAACCCGTCTGAGACTTCGTATCATCTTTATCGCATTGCCAGGACGCATCACAGAAACCTGTAACATCAAGTTCTGTATCTGGATTTCCTCCGTACACTAAAAACATATCTTTCGTATTCCTCAGATACTTTAGAATATGTTTAACAGCAACCCAGTGGAGCTTTCCTGGATTCTGTTGATATCGACTGACCAAGTTTTGAGCAAACGCCACATCTGGCCTTGTGCACCTGACAACATACATGATAGATCCCACAGCCGAAGCATAAGGTACCTTTTTCATGTAAGCTTTTTCCTCATCTGATGAAGCGCACATTTCATTACTCAAATCATGTTTGACTTCCATCGGTATAAAACCTTTCTTAGAGTTTTGCATACTGAATTTCTTCAATATCTCTATATATCTAAATTCCCAGAATGTATGCAGCTTCTCCTAAATCCTTCACAGAAAAACATTTTCCAAGATAGTCCTTAACTTCCTTAAGCCTTAGAATGTTGTTTCCTATGATTAAAATGTCATCGACATATAGGATTAAGAATACTACATCACTCCTACTAGCTTTGCGATATAAACATGGCTCATCACGATTCTGAATATATCCAAACTTTTTGATTTCCTCATCAAATCATTTATTCCAGCTTCTTGATGCTTGCTTAAGACCATAAATGGATCTAAACATGCAAATATAGGATACAAATTATAATATAAAATAATAAAATACCAACGTATCATTATCATAAAATAAAATTGTTGTAACATTCAAGAAGGAAGTTTTAACACCATTTGCCAAATCTCATAATCATAGACGCCTGTATAAGCTTGAGAATCCAATATGTCTCTACAGGAGAAAAACACATCCTCCTCTAGTCATCCCCATAGGTTTGAGTGCAGCCTTTTTTTTTTACTACCAGACGAGCTTTATAGGGTGTGTACTTTACCATCCATTTCAGTCGTCTTCTTGAAGAATCCACTTACTCCTAACTACCATGCATTAGGAGTGCGGTCCTATAACAATCCAGACTTATTTAACTATTCATGGATTTCATTTCCTCATCGTGATTGCACCTTGCCCAAATTACCTTATCAGGGTCAAGCATGGCAGTTTTATAATTAGCAGGTTCTCCAAGATCACCTACTTCATCATCTTCAACCTCCATGTTTAGACACAGACGGTTGGGTGCACGTTTAGTCCTTTCAGTCAGCCAGGAATTAATTCCGATGGAGAACCCATGTATCCATATGATCATCTTCTAGATCATAATCTCTCCCACTGAATTCTTGAGATATGAGTATCACTTCAAGAAAATCTCCAACCTAGGAGAAAAAAAAAAAAAAAAAAAAAAAAAAAAAAAAAAAGCAACAATTACTTTGTTTTCAGGTGGAAAATAAAAGTAGTAACCCATAGTTTCCTTAGGGTATCCTACAAAGATACACTTAACAGATCTCTGTTGGAGTTTATCAGCTGAGTCACGTTTCACATACGCCTCGCAACCCCAGACCTTTAAATAAGACAAATTCGGCGCTTTGCCATGCCATATTTCATATGGTGTCTTATCAACCTTCTTAGTGGGTACCATATTAAGAATACGAACAGCAGATTCTAAGGCATAATCCCAAAAGGATAACGGTAGAGTAGTAAGATTAAACATAGATCGCACCATATCCAATAATGTACGATTTCTCCTTTCAGATACACCATTTTGTTGTGGAGTATATGGAGAAGTAAGATTCCCTTAACTAATTCCCCGTTCTCAACTAGATAATTTTAAACTCTTGGCTTAAATATACACCACGCCCCCCCCCCCCCTCTATCGGATCGAAGGAGCTTTAATCTTCTTTCCTACTTCTGCTTTGAAAACCTTAAATGTTTCAAAAACCTCATGTTTATGTTTAAGTAAATAAACATATCCATAACGACTGAAATCATCCGTAAAGGTTAAAAAGTAGCTAGCACCTTTCCTTGACACATGTCTAAGTGGTCCGCACACATCCGTATGTATTTAATTAAACCAAGTAGATCTGTAGCCCATGACAATATTCTATTAAAAGGAGTTCTTTGTCATCTTCCAAAATATACAAATTCCATTATCAAATATTCCACCATCGATATATTCCCAAAAGACCTTCACATTGAAGCTTTTTGCATGTATTTCTTGCCAAGAAGGGCAAGTCCTACAGTGCCAAAGAATAAAGAATCCAAGTCCAAACTATCCTCTCTTTTTATTGATGCTAAAAATAGAATTATTATTATTCTTGGGGACATTGTTATTCATGTCAATTTCAAACACACCATTCACGGATATAGCACTAAAATAGAATATACCATTTAAAGAAACAGAAATTCCATTACTAGCAATAGTATGATGAAAACCAAGATCCAACAAACATGAAAGGGAAACAACACCTCTAACAATAGAAGGTGCATAATAACAATTGTTTAATTTCAGTACTAAACCCGAAGGTAAAACTAAATCAAACATTCCTATGGCTTCCAACAGCTCTTTAGATGTTCCATTGCCCACTTGCAAATAATGAACCCATAGGAGATAGTTTCCTTTCTAACTTTATATCCCTGCAGCTATCTACAAACATGAATACGCATCCCGTATCATATACACTAGAATTTAATTTGTAGAGTTTAGATTGAATAACTCAATGAAATAATTACCTGAAACAGCAGCACCGGGCACAGACTTCTTCTTATTTGCACGCAACACCTTCAAGATAAAAAGGTCAGTGATCTCTTCCATGCCCCAGCAACGTGCAGTGGTGACAAACTGAACCTTATTAGGATTTTCCGTTTTCCTCTTCAAAGGATTAGCTTAGGCTTTGGTTGATAAGGCACAACTTGCTTGTTCTTATCAGCCTTACCCTTGCCTTTGACCTTCTTGTTCGCTTGCGGTTTTGGCTTTTTATCTCTACCCTTTTGTATTGTAAATACTTGAAGATAGGTCTTTTGTCATTCAAACCCTTTTCGAAGTCATGAGCATGCGTGTAAGGTCAGTAACTGTCTTCCCCCACGCAATGCCTATTGAGTTTCTTACAAATCATCAAAATCCTTGTTAAGGACCTGTTGATTAAGTTAACAGCCATATCATTGTCGTATGTTTCCCAATGTATGTAATTGGTCCCATGAGTCCTTTCATTTCCAATAAATGTTCACTAACGGGTTTTACCACGGGCTTGTTTGCAACTATTGTAGAGGCAATCCACCAGGATCGAAAAAAAGATTATCTACAGCAGGAGGCTTACTTCAAACATTTTTGAAGTTCAGCAGCATGTTATTGGGTGTGGATAATTTTCAAACTGCCTTTGAAGAGCAGGTGACATTTTTCCAAGCATAATACAAGCCACATCAGAGTGCTTTTTATATTCTGCTCTGAATGCTGCTTTTTCTGCCTCAGTTGCAGTATCAGCGGGTTGTTCTGGACAAGGCTTATACAAATAGTCAAAAGTATCCGCTACTCTCAAGACAATTCTTAGCGAGCGATACCACTCAAGAAATTTGTGGGCCAGTCAGTGTTTCTCCGTTTCAAAGAAAGTCTTGAACCGCAGAACTTAAAGTTGTTTATTTTCGGAATGAGCCATTTCTACAGAAAAAGATCAAAATTATTAGTATTGTTCGATAAATACTTTTTCAAGAAAATGAAAATATACCCAGGTAATAATCATAAACCATAGTATTTCCTGAAAACTAGAACCCACAAGGACATACACTCATCACAACATTGAACTGCTATGATGATGTATTCTACGAGGTCAACATTGTCGAACACGTAATTGAACAAACATTTTTCAATTTCTAGATATTTAATGGGATTTTTAACATTGCCAAACTATTGCATTGTAAACATGTTACATCCCCCTTAATGCCTTGAGTTTCTAGATCCACTAAGTAACTCAATAAATCATTCTAATCAAAGAACCAAACTCAATCCATGTGAGGTCTCACTCAATCATGATAGTATTCTTGTCCGTTACGATATAGTCCAAGGTCTCACTTGACCTAATCGCAATTTCAGTGTCCTTAAAATTAGATGGCATAAGACCTAAGATTTAAGGGTATTAATTATTGAAACCATGAGAAACAAAAGTATGTAAGGGAGAAGCATGCAAACAACTCCATAGCAAATGTTTAATAAAACACTTTTTTATTAACTTTAAGGTGAAGATTTTAAATAAACATAGTTTTGGTTGAGGCAATTGATAACAATAAAAGAAGTGCCTCAAATTATCGTCCACACCGTACTTAAGCATAAAGTCTTTCAACTATGTTTCGGATGTGGAATTGAGGCAAATCAACCTTAAAGTAAATTGTACTTTTAAATAGGTCGTAGGTAAATCCAAATTGACGCACAAGTGCAAGGCCGAGAATTCGTCAGCGTGAAGCTGACTTCCTCTATTAGTACGGGTTACGACGAGCGACGCGATTAACTTCCCACACTGTTTGTCCCAAAATGGATGAGTCTTTCTAACCATTAGTTCGAAAATTACCAATCAACAATTTAATCTACAAAAAATTTATTAATTTTTTTATATTGATTTAGTCCATATTATTTTCTTTGAAAAATTACCCTTTTTGTTTACAACAATTCGCCATAATTAAATAAACAAAAACAAGTAATTAAAATAATTGACTAAACAATAAACACATAATAACAATTTATATGCGTTAAAGTAAAATCATGTAGCCACTGCAATCCCCTTTTTACGATGAACCCTAATTTTAAATTTCTAGGTGTTACTTATATATAATCCCAATCAAGAATCAAATAAAGTCCATCCCGAATATTAATTAATCGAACTAAAATTAAGTGGTCATAATATACACAAACAAATACTTCTTATATTCACATGATTCCATGATAAATCATGCATGTTTGTCATGATCCCCACACAATACACATAACAATTATCCCGTAAAGATCGTAACCCACATACATGTCATAACAATTTAATCATGTATATTAAACCTCTTTAATCAAAACATGTACTTTATGGTTTCTTATATAAAATTTTCGACTAAAAAATTTTTATAAAACCCTTTCATGTATTTTAACATCAATACAATATTAGTTATTGATTTTAGGTTTCGGTAATTATCAACATGTTAAAATGGCTCGTGATGCCACTGATGGTTTTTATACTTTCATAACAATTATATTAAACCATAACATCAAAGCATAGAATAGCGGAAGCAAATAAAGGATCAAATAACATGCTTGAATAATTAACCGAATTAGGGTTACATACCTTTTGATTCTAGCCCGAACAAGAATCAAATTGCTTAGCGATTAAGCTCCAGGAACCCTCAATTTGGGGTTATGACAAACAATTCCAAGAACAATCTGAAAGAAAGATTGTATCACTAACATGTACACACGCTAAAGTATCGTGTAACCAATTACTAGCTTGATAACACGTAGCGTTTAATCGAAAATTCGATCCGATCAACCCAAGGTTATGGAGCCGAATGAATGGACAAGAATAGTGAAGTTTTTTTAGGGATTATTGTGTGTATCCTTTTCACATCGCCATGTAGTGTTTTATATAGGCCTCCTTCCCTAATGTAAACATCTTATTTCATTAATATCAATTATGTACCATCAATTCTTAATTATGTAACATAATTATGTAACATTATGTAACATTAAGTAACAATAATTATGTAACATTATGTAACATCAATTATGTTATTATGTACATGTCCTTGTCCTTATGGTCGTTAGTCTTTTCCGTTAAATACTTAACGACCGTTAAACGTTTACGTGTAAAATTAACAAATATATTATTTATTAATTGTTAACTCGTAGTGAGTGCAATCCCGTGATCTTGAGTTCGATCCGAACACACATCTATTAATTTATCGTCCATAAACTAACACGGTCATGTCGGGCTTCGCACCTAAGGTTGAGCGAAAAAATTATTCTGGTTGCATCATAATATTATGTCACATTTTTAACAGTTTTGTCAAAGTATAGAACCCTTAAAGTATTCGATGTGCGTTTCGAAAGTGACTTTTGCAGCTTTAAGAGCATAGTTGTGCATTTTATAAAGTGATTATTGTGGCTTAAATAACATTGTCCAAAGCAACTAGTGTGATAAGTCTTTTTTAAACCAGCTTCGCCTTGTAAGAAACGGGGGGATAGATTTTTTTACTTCACACGTCTAATGTGGTTAAGACATAACAGGAAGCTTAAATTAATTATGCCGTCAATGATCTTTATCATTTCTATTACTTCTTTGCTTTTTTTTCATGATGACCTTAAGCTTACTGTAACCATTTTTATTAGTCGTGTTTGATACGTATACATGCGATAATTCAACTTCATAATGTGGATTTAAGATGATTTCTAATGTTGCAATTATTTTACTTCTTTTTAAAGATTAAAGACTTCTATATCATATGTAAAGAAGGCTGAGGGACATACAATGATTTCTTTAACTCACAATTATAAGCAGTACAAGGATGTTAGGCTGATTGTTTTATGATTTCCTTTTGTTTACTCCAGTTTATTGGAGTTAATGATATTTCGTAATTCATCTTTAACTTTATATATGGGCAATGAAAACATATAATCTAAGTAGCTATTGAGGAATGTGTCTTCATTGTTCAGTTGTTATAGAGATCGGTTAGTATGAACTGATTGGTTCGACACTCATAGCAAACGTTCTTTTAAGTCAATGCCTAAAAAGAACCGCGGAAAAAAACAAGCTTTGATCTCAAACTAGTTGAGGTAGGCTATAAATGGAAGCATAACAAAATTTAAATGGCCTTCTCTTTTTTCGAATCATCTCAGCCATTATTAAATTCATGTCTTGTTATTCTCCTTGTCTCACATCACCTTAGAAGACTTTGTTTTGGTGGTTAGATTTCAACTAGCTTCAGTTTTTTCGTTGATCAGGGTAATATTTTGCAGGAAGTTGAGGCTTTTGCTATTTGTAGAAAGTTCAGGGTCTGTTTTACATTTTCTTTCTGATAATTTGTCTAATTTATGCTATACAGAAGGAATTTCGTGTACTTGAAGCTTTAAGACAAAAATTATGTGAAGGATTATAAACCTGGGAATCAACAACTTATCATAATAATACTAGCAGTTTACCAGTTTGTATGCTTTTATAAAAGCTACTTAGAAACTAATTATCTGATTATTGTAATATGAAGTTGCAAAAATTAGTATTTACTGTGCCTGTGATTATGTGATTGTTTAGCGGTGAAATAGTCAGTTTTGAGTAATCAGTTCCATACGAAAATTATTATCTAGTGTTTAATCAAAATTACATGATTACTAATTTTTAAGACTATTTTGTTAGAGCTGTATTCCCATATCTGTTAACCCGGTAAGTACTCAGACTTTACCAACGTTCGAGCACTATTGCCTACAGCCTTTTCTTATTTTAGCTCTTATCTAATTCTGATTATGTAATATCACATAATCGCTTTGAAGAGGCACATCCAACACCTATGTGAAGTCGATTTTCTAGCCTTTTGTGCACTTGTTTGTAAATGCGATATCTGAGTCTGATAAAGTTAATTTATGGGTCATGCAGGAAGCTATCAGATGTGTTGTGGGAAGCAGTATCCACAGGTCAAGTTTTATCGTTGTATCAGGGCCTTGGAACCAAGAACTTGCAATCATTTATTGCACAATTTGTATACTTCTATGGATATAGCTACTTTAAAAGGCTTTACCAGAAAAAATATGGTACAAAATCCATTGGAACAAAAGCAAACTTGCTTCTTGCTGCTTCTGCTGGAGCCTGTACTGCCATTATAACTCAGGTTAGAATATTAAACCTTGTGACATGTTAGTATATTTAAGTTAATAACTACTAAATCTATATCTAACATTGTCATTTATCATGTAGCCTCTCGATACAGCCTCATCACGGATGCAGACAAGTGCATTCGGAAGATCAAAAGGCCTTTGGTCAATGCTTACAGAAGGCAGTTGGAGTGAAGCATTTGACGGGCTTGGCATCTCCTTACTTCTAACTTCCAACCCTGCAATTCAGGTACGTTGCGTATTTCTATAAATAAAATAATCAGCGGAGTGGGTGGGTTGGCGGGTTCGGGTCAAAATGCTCAGAATGTGTTTCGTTGACCCGTCGAATTTCTAATATATTTTTATATTGTAATTAATGTATTATATATGATTATAACATTGATATAATTCTTAGTTAAGTCATGGCCTCATGGGCTTTTTAAAACCAGTTTAACCCGTTAGCACCGACTTAAATCCCAAATTAATCTCCATTGCACATAAATAGATTAAAATTGCCACCCCCGATAATAATATTCTTCTCACGTTGGAATAGTACTGTACGTATATAATGGAGTTAAACAATCTAGGTAGTTGTAAAAGCTCGGGTATATATTGAACGGCTAAAAAATTGACCTGTTTTCATTGTTTTCACGCAGTACACGGTATTTGATCAATTGAAGCAAAAACTTCTAGACGGGCAATTGAAAAAAGCAGGAATCGGATCTTCTCCTGAATCTCTTTCTGCATTCTCTGCCTTTTTGCTCGGTGCAATCTCTAAGAGTATTGCAACCGTTCTTACATATCCAGCTATCAGGTTCGTTACTTTTTCGTCCAATTTTGTAAAGAATTTAAAGAATTAATGTCAAAGTATTGAAGCCATAATAAATACCAAAATTTCAGGTGCAAGGTCATGATTCAGGCTGCAGACTCGAGCGACGATGACACCAAAGAAAACAAAAAGAAACCACGAAAAACAATAGCGGGTGTTATAGATGCTATATGGAAACAAGAAGGGGTATTTGGTTTTTTTAAGGGATTGGATGCTCAAATAGTGAAGACGGTTTTAAGTTCAGCGTTACTTCTAATGATAAAAGAAAAAATAACGGCTACCACATGGGTACTAATACTTGCAATTAGAAGTTACCTCGTGGTCACACAAGGAAGATTAAAGGGCAAATAAGATTGGTTCAGTTGGATCAGTCATGTAACTCAGGTACTGGCATCGCATACAAAGAAAATAAAGATTAGAATGCATATCATTGTCAGTTGTAAAACAAGAGTCAGGAATTATGAAAGGATTGTTCTCGTCTTAGGACCTCATGGTCTTGGGTGACCATTCCGCGATAGTTGTTTGATTTTAAGGGTAAAGATATTTTGGTAAGACTTACGAATTCATAAGGAAAGTCATTGTTCTTGAGCCTGTTGTAGTTGCTTCATGCTTCACCTTAATCACTCCAAGTAGCGGTGGCAAAATGGATCGCTGAGGAGTTTTACGCCTTATGTTTATTTCTGGACTAGTTCAAAAACATTTAAGAGTTTATTATGTGTAGAGAAATAGTGGTTGTTTATACACCACTAAATCTACTTCATACAACACTATAAGAAGTTTCAAATCACCTCCCATTGAGATACATTTACACAAACAATTTAATTTTTCTAAAAAGGTGATTCAAGATTTTCTTATTGCATTAAGATATGAATACTCGACTGCTGCGACGAATTACGTAACACTGACATAGAATAACTTGCAATGAGGCTCATCACAATCTTGGTTTCATTATATGGGACAACGCCTCGAGAACCATCATCGTTACAGTATTTGATTAGTCCAGCCGTAATAGCACAGCATAAGACTTGGTCTTCGTCCTACATGGCAAAATAGCAAGCGTGCTATCTTATTATTGCTCGAAAGGAGCACGCGTCTTCAAGCTTCAAAAATAAAGACCGTCTTGTGGACGACTGTGTGTTTTGAGTCTTACTGTGTGTGTGTATTTTTACTCATTTCCACAAGCCCACGTCTTTGATAAACAAATACCTTGTAACATTGTTCTTCATTACATTTTGGTAAAACATGTAAAACGGGTTAATCAAATACATTTATAAAAGTTGCGGTAATAGAAAAGTATAAAAAAGAAGATTAGTACGAGGATTTCTCATGTGAGTACTTGTGATGCAATAGGGCTTATTATAAAATTGGAAAATCTAATCGAATCTTAAACTGTTGATTTTTGTATGTATTTATAGAGCTTTTTCATGTCCGGTCTATCGAGTAGACGAGTTTTTTGACTCAGATATACGCAGTATAAGAAGAGTATCTCGGATTCCGACATATTTTGTGAGCACCTCAAAATACGTACTTAATAAGTTTTAAACTTAAGTTTTCTTATTGGACATCAATGATTATTTAAACCGTTTTTTCATTAATTGTGTAGTACCATATTAGACCTATGTCTTAATATTCATAGGCACGAAATGTTGTAGACTTGTAGTTAACTGGACCGATCTTTTAGTTCTATTAATTACGTGATTTTATTGCTTCACGACTTTAGGTTTAACGGGACCGTATTTCAGTTCTATCATTTCAACATGTGGATTAAATGCAAGATGTATAAGTATAGCAAAATGCAATCATTAAATCACCTAATGGTTTCAAATAAAGGCTTTTTAATTCTTATAGTTTTTGGATAAGTGATACTTGTAGGGTATGTTTGAAAGACAGTTTTTAAGAGCATTTTTGAGCAATTAACGTTTAACATTTAACATTATTATTATAAAACTCGTTTGGAATAAAGCTTTTAACATTTTTAAAATTAGAAAAACGTTAATTGCTCGATGCTCTTTGAATAAGCATTTAGCATTTAGCGTTATGTCATTTTACACATTAAAATTACACTTACAGCTATTCTATCAAACACTTTTATAAATTAAACTGCTACTGCTAACTGTTACCACTAGTTTCAACAAACACACCCGTAATAAGCTCGCAGACACTTGCTTTTCCGAGTTCCATGGACGTGGACCTCCATTCCAATGATTAAATCTATTTAATTCATTTTAATTCAAGTTGGTGGTCTATGGGATGTTTAAATATGTAAAGTTAAGAAAGAACATGTAGATCAAATGGGGTGGTTGATTTATCTTTCACTATTTATGTATGTGTTTAACATTTCTTCATTTCTTATATGGTAACTAGATGATGAAAAAATGGTTGATTTATCTTTCATTATTTATGTATTTACAATTATTCACCATGATGATATTCTCACAGAAAGTTTTAAGTTCACATCATAAAAAATAAAAACTTCATCGACTTAACAACAACAACAATTGGTTTTTAAAAAGTTTCAAAGTACATGAGGTATTTATTAAATATAAAAATTTAATAAAATTTATAAAAATAAAATATTTAACACTCAAGATCATAAAATAAAAATTAAGATTAACCCTTTTACAAAAGTTTCGGGCTTGATTGTAAATTTTATTAATCAGTCAGAGTATAACGGTTTTTATACTTAAGTCTAAATAAGAAAAAAGCTCCCAAAACTATTTGTATTCTAGTTTTTTTAGTTAATCTGATTCAAATGTTGATCAAATCAATTTAATTTTGACTTTTTATTAGCTAAAAAAAACTCAATTTCGTCTACGTAACTACAATGAACTTACTTATTAGTATAACTGAAACATCTTGAAAAACTTGATTTTTACATTTTGTATATTCTATATTCTATGTTATATAAGTCTTTTATAATGGATTTTTCTTAAAATAAAATGATTAAGATTTTTCTTAGAATAAAATGATTCAAACTATAAAACAAGGCATCTTCTATTGTTTATGGTGGTCGGTTTGGATGTTCCGTAACAAGATTCTTTTCGAGAAGGATACTCCTTCACAGGCGAGGATTTTTGATAACATTGTTTCTAATTCTTATTATTGGTGTAAGTTTAGATGTAAAGCCTCGTTTAAATGGATCGATTGGCTCAAAACCCCGTATCTTGTAATTGTCTAATTCTAGCTCCTTGCTAATCGTTAAATAAAGCTGCTGTTCAAAAAAAAAGTTGCACCGTCTTTTATAATGGATTTTTCTTAAAATAAAATGATTAAGATTTTTCTTAGAATAAAATGATTCAAACTATAAAACAAATTATATACATATACTATATTTGAGTTAAAACTACGTCGTTTTGACCATGCTTGCTACTATAGCTACAGTAACCGGCCCATTGGGCTCTAACTTTGGGCCGACCCATTTGACTTTTTTTTAAGTAGGCAACTTGCTACAGTAGCTACAGTAACCGGCCCATTGGGCTCTCACTTTAGGCCGGCTCATTTGATTTTTTTTTAAGTAGGCAACTTAAAAAAAAAAATTGCTCGGCACAAAATAGAAATTTTTTATACAAAATTATTGATTTATTCAGATCAAAAGTTATTCGCGCCATGAGGCCCAACACATAAGCTCGTATAGAAAAAACTATTAAACATGAGACCGAAAAAATAAACCCGCTAAAAAAAATTGCTCAGCACAAAATAGGAAAAAAAAATATAGATTTATTCAGATAAAAAAATACCTACGACATTACGCCCGCCCAACACATAAGCCCATATAAAAAAATATTAAACATGAGACCGAAAAAATAAACCCGCACAAAATAAAAAATATAAAAAAATTGCTCAGCACAAAATAGGGAAAAAAATATAGATTTATTCAGATCAAAAAATACCCACGACATGACGCCCAACACATAAGCCCATATAAAAAAAACTATTGAACATGAGACAGGAAAAATAAAGCCGCACAAAAAAAAATTAACGCCCCACATCAACGCGCGGGCAATCATGCTTAAAAAAACACCCACATCTATGATAAAAGAAACACCGCCCCGCGGCAACGCGCGAACAACTATGCTTGTTAATAATCATTTTCTTAAAACTTTTGATTACTAAAACCTAACTACTACTGTAATTAATAAATTACTTCAAAAATGCAATGCATTAAGTCTATTTAACTATTTCCTGATAAATAATATTATAATTTTTAAAAACGCTTTTTAATTTTAAGAGGGCACGATATGATAACTTGGGCAAGGGCGTTATGCCCACGTGGACTGGCGTATGCCCATGTGGACTGGCGTTAGCCGGCGTTACCATATCAGGTTAGGCAAAACAAAACGGCGTTGGGACTTAAGTTAGTCCACCAACGTCCCACACAACACCAAATTTTAAATTAAAAAAAAAATCAAAAAACACCCCTAACGGCTATAAACGGCCAGTTTTTTAAAAACTAACTTTAAAAAAAACCTATACAATATAAATACCCCTTTTCTCATATATTTTGTACACACATCCACAACTCAACACACAAGTTTTATATACTTTCACTATCCAAAAAATTTAGGGATTTCCTAACGATAGCTTTTTGAACCTCCTCGGTGTGACGAACTCCAACTCATCTTCTTCGTCAAACCCTCCGACACTCTCATCCGTTAACCCACCTCAATTCGGTTTCCCTCTGACTCTGAGCAACTTCTACAATTTCAACAACAACAAAACTAACAACAACAATATCAACAACAAATGCTAAACATGGACTTCCAAAATCTACAACAAAACTCACCACAATACCATCAACGAGAACAACCACAAACCCAATCCTTACAATCACTCACACAACCGCGTGCCGACTCCAAACCCAAAAGACGACTTAAACTGGCCTAAAAAAGGCAAAGAGCCTGAAACCACGTCCGAACGAAATCCCGACGTGGGGAGGGGGGGTTACACAACGTTGGCAACCAATCGAGGAAACTTTACTAGCTTCGTGTTACGTTTCCGTTTTCGAGGATCCGAATATCAGAAAATTCAAAAAAAAGGGAGAAACGTTTTGGTATAGGGTTTTGCGCGAGTTCAATAGGCAAAATTACAAAAAATGTAACAAGAACATGTTGACAAGCAAATGGCATAAGTTGAACCATAATTGCCAAAAGTTCAACGCCATTTTCAAACGAAGCAAACGTTTGGGAAAAAGTGGCGAAAACGATTTGGATGTTATAAAACGGGCTAGATCGACTTATCGTGATGAGAATAAAGGAACCCCGTTTAGTCACGAAGACGCTTGGAAAAATTTGCCAAGCCATGCAAAATGGGACGCGCCCGAGCCGGTTGATTTTACCGAAGGCGACGAAGTCCCCGTGGTAGGCCACAAGGAGCTATCCGGTGAAGATGAAAGACCACATCCTCCCGGCAAAAAAACCAAATCCGATACCACAACGAGCACCGGGGGAAGTAACTCGTCAATTCGGGGACTTTATGACAAACGAGCTTCGTCTCAAACGGGAAGCCGCCAAAAAGACGTACGAGGTCTCTAAAGAGATAGACCGTACGATAATGCGTTTGGAATAGATGAAATTTCTCGCTATTAGCACGAAGGATTTGTCGGAGGACGACGCGTATTGGATTAGCGTGCAAAAACAATAAATTAAAGACAAATATAATTTGCACCGGGATTAGTCGTTAGGGCGTATGTTTGTTTTTCGTATGTTTTCTTTATTTCGTATTGTAATTTGTATTTTTTAATTAATGAATGAAATAATTAGTTTTTTTTAATAAATGGAAAAAATTTAAAAATGGGTCTCAAAAGTGGTGTTATGAATGTTATGATTGTAAGGGTATTTTGGTGTGTTAGTGTTAAAATGTTAAAGTTGAGGTGATGTTGATGTGAGTGTACTTTTTTGTGTTATAGTGTTATGGTATCTAGTGATCGTCCTATTTTAGTGTTATGACGTGGCTGTACTTTTTTTATATGACTGTCTTTTATAATGGATTTTTCTTAGAATAAAATGATTAAAACTATAAAACAAATTAATAATTATTTTTGAATAACTTTTGATTACTAAAACATAACTACTATTGTAATTAACAAGCAAGATTAACCGCGCGTTGCTGCGGGCGTTAATTTTTCGCGCGTTGTTGTGTGGTATTAATTTTTTTTTTAGGTTTATTTTTTCGATCTCATGTTTAATAGTTTGTTTTTGTTCTTATATAAAATGACAATCACGCGTTTTTTTTTTTGCCCAGGCCGATAGAAAGTCGTAAATAGTTAAAGTTGAGAGTACTTCCTGTAAAAAAAAAATTTCTTATTATTGGCCAAAAAAGAGGAGGGGGATAATAAAGTTTTTTTTTTTGGCCGATGAACAGTAACCGAGCCCATTGGGCCGGAGGGGTACTGTAGCACTGTTCATTTTAAGCACTGTAGCAGTGTCAAAACAACGTAGTTTTACTTGTGAAATGTGTTATTTATTTATTTTTAATTATTTTTTCGCGCGTTTTTTTATGTTTAATAGTGTAAGTTTATTTTTTTCTGCACGTTACTGCGGGGCGCTAATTTTTCGCGCGTTGTTGCGTGTCATTAATTCTTTTTTTTTTCTTTAATTTTGTGCGAGTTTATTTTGTCGGTCTCATATTTAATAGTGGATATTTTTTTATCTGAATGCGTCGGTACTTTTGTAACATTTTTTTCCTCCCTATTTTGTGCCAACAAATTTAAAAAAAAAAAAAAAACTAATTGGGCCGGCCCAAATTTTTGGGCTACATTTTTTGGGCTTTTTTTGGCCTTCATATTTAATAGTGGATATTTTTTTATCTAAATGCGTCGGTACTTTTGTAACATTTTTTTCCTCCCTATTTTGTGCCGACAAATTAAAAAAAAAACAAAACTAATTGGGCCGGCACAAATTTTTGGGCTAAATTTTTTGGGCTTTTTTTGGCCCTCATATTTAATAGTGCGGGTTTATTTTTGTAGTATAGTCAATTCGGAAATGTTACCGCGGGTATTTTTTTATCTGAATGCGTCGGTACTTTTGTAACATTTTTTTCCTC